>CAIGRF010320885.1:0-11320 GCA_903798235.1 Fraxinus ornus | reverse complement strand
TGTAAATATTAAAAAATTTAATTATGGCATGGAATCGAAAGGAATCGAACCGAACCCGAACGGTTCCAAAATTATATTTGGATCCGACGGGTCCACCCGAAAATTTTGAAACCGAACAGGGCAAAAGCGAACCGAACCGACCCGCGAACAGTTCTAATCATAATTGTGTTTAGGCCAGCAAAGAAAGGTTAAAATTAAATAAAAATTACTTTTGATTAAACAACTAAGCCCATGTTTGGTACACATTAAAAATTTCATTTTCATTCTTCTACTCATTTTTAACCACATTTTTCAATAAAATAATATTTTTAATCACATCAATAACTTTTCCTTCTTTTTCAACTACACATTCTCCATTAATCTACTATTCCATAATACATTTTTCCAAAATAATGTGGATCAAACGCACCCTAAATTATTTAGTGTTGTTTTTAATTTTACTTAAAAATCACCGCTTCCCACGAAACCTTTTTCGTAATTTGTAGAACTGTCAGCTTTGGCTTCTTCTCAACTTTCTCATCCTCTCAATTCAAGACTGTGGATGTGTGCGCGAGAAAGGATCTCATGGAATACGAGAGGGTGCAGAAGGTACAGGTAAGAATTTGATTTGTTTTATGCAACCAATTATGTAATGACATCCACATAAATGCATTTGAATAACTTCAAAATTTATGCGAAACAATTAATTAGGTTGTAGAGTTTGAATTTTATTTACTGGGTTGTGCTTAGATTTTTTTCAATATGGGAAAAACCTGCATTGAATTTTGAATTTGTTGTTTGATGTAGACTGGTATAATATCTCCAAGTAAGTTGAGGATGAAGCTAATGGGACCTCACCATCAGAGGAAAAAGGATGGATCAAACAGTGATTCTTCAAGAACATCTCCTGCCAGGCTTGAGGATTCAGAATTTGTGAAGAACCGATTATTGGCCACACTAAGTGGAGATTTTCAGGATGAAGGTTTGATATCTTTACCCATTTTAATTTCAACCTCAAATCTTTTTTAGTTTTTAACTATTTTATTAATTTGTATAAACTGTAGGATCAGATCAACATGAGGCCTTCTTTGAACTGTTTTTAATTAGCTTAGAAGTAATTGTTTATACATCCTCATTTGATCCCAAGAAAATGTGTTTATAATGCTGAACCGCTCTTAATTAGTAGTAATTGCTCATAAAATTATTTACAGATCTTCGAATTTTCATAGGGACATAACTTTTGTTTATAAAACTGAATAATGAGTTGGTTTTGATTGAACTAAACATAGTGCTGATTTAGGGTGTATGCACTACAATTTGCAGCTTCCAGTTTAGAAGTTCCGCCAACAAAATACAGTAGTAGTTCAGTGTTAACTGCAAGCCAAGGAGATGGTATTTTGTCGCAACCAAGAGGGCTCGTGCTGAGGGAAAATGATAATGTGGGCAGTGTCAAGATGCAGCTAGTTTCAATTGGCGATGGTAGTAATTTTAGTTCAGTGCAACCTATGAGGATAAATGAAGATGAGATTCTTGATTATGACAGTACTTCGAGCTTTGAGTTTCATAAAGGGGAGAGATCGCTGCATCATCCTGCGAATAGATCATTCTCAAGACCTTTGCCATCCAAATGGAATGATGCTGAGAAGTGGATTATGAATAGGCAAAACATTCAATCTAATAATTCGAAGAAGACCAACATACACAATCAAGTGAACCGGGTACCTGACACTAATATGGTGAGAGTTGTCCCAGAGTCCACTGGTTCTGAAAATAAGTTATCCGTCAAGCGGGTTGATTTCTGTCAGCCTGCATCACAAACTGGGGCATGGAAGTCTGCTTTTGCTTCACAAGGAGCTCAACCCTTTTCAGGTCAAGGAAATGGAGTGAATGCATTAATCGATTTGTGCCCTGAAAGCAAGGATTTGATGGAGGTGGAAACTATGGGTTCGTCTTGCCTAAAGACCATGACAGAAGATACTTCAGGTGATTAAATGCTTTCATTATTCCTAATATTTTAGGCTCAGTTTTTCAAACACATCTTCACACTTGGCTCTGATACTCAAGGCTTGGCCAAATAAAAAATGCAAGATGTTAAACTTCTTCTGATATAATACTCTTTAGCAAAATATAGTGACGTCCATTTAGATTTATGTCCATAAAAAGCTCTACACTGGTAAATGTGGTGCCTTTTTTGTCTGGATACTGTTTTACTGGCCCCAAAAAATTGCGTGTTTTATTTGCTGGGAGTATCAAGCATCATCCATTTCCTTAAAGCAAACAGGGTCAACTAGAAATGAGGTCTCCTACTGTCCTAGTCTTACATTCGATCTCTGGATATGGTAAAATTGTTGGAAATTTTAATACAGATTTTGTTAAAGTTGTTCTAAGGCGATATTAGCGTCTGACACTTTATTTTCCTACATTTTGGTTGTGGATGATTAATGGACTAATATAGGTATAGTAAGAAAGAAATACAAAATTCTGAGCATTTAGATTAGTTTTGTAACGACTTGGGTCTCTATACACAAGCCGTTAACTTACGTACTCTCCGCTTTGGACAAAATTGGTATCAGAATTCAACTTAAGTCTCTCATTAGGCAGAGGTCTTGGATTCGAATATTGGGAGACGCAATACAAATTCGTGAGGGGGGTAAGTGGGCATAAGCCCGCCCAAAATGGACTGTACGTAAGATAACAAACTGGATATAGAGACCCGGATCATTATAAAAACGAACCTTTTTTTGGGAAATGTAGCTTATCAATTGGCTTTGCCACTAGAGCTTTCTACAGCACACGACGTCTTCCTTATAAGTGCTCAAGAAGTATGTTCCTTATTTAAAAGGGATTCATGTGACCAATATATCATCATGGGGAGCACAAATGTTATTTGTCAAAAAGAAAGATGGGTTAATGAGGATGTGCATCGACTACCGTAAATTGAGGAATCACTATTAAGAATAATTATCCACTACCTAGGACTGAGGACCTATTCGACCAATTATGAGGCGTAAGGGCATTTTCAATGATCGACATGAGGTCTGGACCACCAATTGAGGATCAAGTCTAGCGATATGTCAAAGACGACCTTTAGAACTCGGTATGGTCACGAGTTCTTAGTTATGCCATTTGTTCTGACTAATGCTCCCGCCATACTCATGGACTTGATAAACCACGTATTCTATGAATACCTAGATCAACTTGTCATTGTATTCATCAATGATATTTTGATTTATTCAAATATTAAAGAAGAGCACGAGGAACATTTGAAGAATTGAATAAGTTAGCTAATGCGCCTAAAGGATCAAAAGGTTTTGTAATATACAGTGATGCAGCCAAGCACAGCATAGGTTGTGTTAATGCAACAAGGTAGTCACTTGTGCATCTATACAGTTGAAACCTTATGAATAGAATTACCCCAAATATGACCTAGAACTCGTAGCGGTAGTACATGCCATGAAGATTTGTAGACACTGCTTGTACGGGGGTAATGTGACATTTATATAGATCATAAGAGCCTCAACTATATTTTTACTCAGAAGAATTGAACATGAGGCAGAGAGATGGCTTGAAATAGTAAAGGATTACGATAGTGAAATCTATTACCATTCAAGCAAGGCGAACATAATGACAAACGCTTTAAATAGGAAAACAACATATAAAGCGGCAATGTTAATAGCTCAGAAATCTCTATATGAAGAATTCGAAAGATAAAGTATCGAAGTAGTCACAACTTCGTGAGACTATCACTCGAATGGCAGCACTCTTGGTTCGACCAAAACTTCGTGATCCGATTAAGAATTATCAGAAAAGTTATGCAGATAGAAAGCGAAAGAAACTGGAATTTATTGTCGGAGTATTTTGAAAGTCACGCTAATGAAACGTGTCTTACAATTTAGCAAGAAAGAGAAACTTCTGTCGAGGTACATTGGACTTTAGATACTCAAATAGATTGGAAATGTAGCTTATCAATTGACTTTGCCACTAGAGCTTTCTACATCACACGATATCTTATAGGTGCTCAAGAAGAACGTTCCTTATTTTAATCACGTGGTGAAACATAACCCTTGAAATTTTAGCAGAATTTGAACTATGAGGAAACCTCATTTTAAGTTATAGCTCAGAAGTACAAAAGCTTCGCTACAAAGAACTATCGTTGGTCAAAGTGTTATGGCCACACCATTCAGTCGAAGAGGCAAGTTGGAAACACAAAGATGAAATACGATCTTAGCATCCCAACTATTTGACAATGACTCTAACGTCATTTTTTAGGACGAAAATTTATTTTAAGAGGGGTAGATTATAACAGCTCAAAAAGTTCTAATAGTCACTAATCTTGAATTTTGGACCTAAAATTTATTTTATGGTAATTATATTACCACTACAAATTTTATTAAGTACACCATAAATTTCTTATTTACTTAAATATCCTGAAGTAAAATTACATAATTAGGGTTTTAGTATATTTTTTAATTCCTTGTTTCTTGTAATGAATATTCTGCAAAATCAGGTTCTGAGAGTGAATCACTATAAATCAACTGTAATGACAATGGTATCTTTCAAATTTCATGATTCTTTGATTCTTTTAATCATAGCAAACAAATTTGCTCGAAGTGCTGGTTTTGTTAGCCAATTATGTATCGACAGAAGAATCATCAAGGTCACCAAAGTCTGTAAGGAAAGAGCTTTGGGAAGATGACCATCGATCTGAATCAAAATTTGTAATATTGATTCCATTTTCAGTTGATCCTTTTTTATTTGCATATTCGAGAATGAGTTGTTTTGCTTTCTCCTCTGATTTTGGGCTTAACGTTCTACTAAGGTCCCTCGCGATTGTTTTACCAGCGGCTGGTTGATAATTCCTCAATTCAAAGCATAGGCAAGCATTTATCCATCGAAGATAAACTAGCTCCTCAACATCACTGCACTGATCAGCTTGGAGCCGTTCAATTTCCTTAGTTAAATCTTCATTTTGTTGTCTTAAATGGTGACTTTCTTTTTTAAGTGCTTGAATCTGCTATAAAAAAATATCCAAAATCAAGAACAAACTCGTATAGTACAGTAAAAATAAGATAATAGATATTAATTTAAAGAATTACCTCTTCATTATCTAAAGCGGAAGTAGCAATCATTTGTAGATACTCCAATTTCTCAGCCAATTCAGAATTTTCCCGCTTCAGGCCATGATTCGACTTCCTCAAATCTTCTATACCATCCTCTTGAAGCTTATATTTCATATCCGGGTTCATCGTGTTCATTGTATTTGCATCCCTAGGGTGATTCTACATCGAGAACTTGAGTATCCGTATTTTTCCGTGGAGATATACCAGCCCCTTTGACAGTTAAATCACATTCCTTTACAAGATCAACGAATTCTGGCAAGAAATAACAATCTCTATTTTCTTTAAAAAAATTCAACATAATATTACAATAAAACCTTGTTAAAAGCAATTAGAAAGGCTATGAACCAACAGATAATGATTCTAACTCCATTGCATTTAACATTGAGATACTGAAAATCCTTGTTTTTTAATCAGTGAAAATGTTTAAAGGATGAGAAAAATGAGGAGTAATATTGGGGTGATGAGTACACCACATTATTTTTTTTATTATTAGTTTTTATTAGATTTGGTGCATAATTGTAACTTTATTGTGGTGTATTTATTGAAAATATATTTTAATTGTGGTGTAGTTATAATGTGGTGTAGCAAATAAATTTTGTTGTGGTAATATAATTACCCTTTATTTTAAGAGGGCTACACACCTCAAAAAGTTTTAATAGTCGTTAATCTTGAATTTGGAACCTTACTGTAAGATGTTGAAAGTTATGGGACCAAATTAATGACTTTCCATTGTTGAAGAAACCAATGTGCGCTTTTTTTTTNTCAAGACCTTTGCCATCCAAATGGAATGATGCTGAGAAGTGGATTATGAATAGACAAAACATTCAATCTAATAATTCGAAGAAGACCAACATACGCAATCAAGTGAACCGGGTACCTGACACTAATATGGTGAGAGTTGTCCCAGAGTCCACTGGTTCTGAAAATAAGTTATCCGTCAAGCGGGTTGATTTCTGTCAGCCTGCATCACAAACTGGGGCATGGAAGTCTGCCTTTGCTTCACAAGGAGCTCAACCCTTTTCAGGTCAAGGAAATGGAGTGAATGCATTAATCGATTTGTGCCCTGAAAGCAAGGATTTGATGGAGGTGGAAACTATGGGTTCGTCTTGCCTAAAGACCATGACAGAAGATACTTCAGGTGATTAAATGCTTTCATTATTCCTAATATTTTAGGCTCAGTTTTTCAAACACATCTTCACACTTGGCTCTGATACTCAAGGCTTGGCCAAATAAAGAAATGAAACCTAGTAATAGGTAAATGGGTCAAACCTTAGAAACCCCTATTTATACCCCCCTCACATCACTTACACACACACACAATTTATGTTGTACTTTATATTTCTCTTCCTCTCAACTCATATTCCATATACACATTTTCACATTACAAAGTTTAGCACGCACGGTGTCCAAAGGAATTTTGGAGTGGAAGTCTAACAAAGCAATTTCTTAGATTTACATTTATCTTCTTCCATACAACTGTAAGTGTAGTAATAAGAATTGTTCTTTCAATATTTGAATTACGGAAATGAATATAATGATACAGAATTCCAAATTATGATTATGATAAGGGTCATATATGTGTAAGTTCAAAGAACCAGAGTTTAGTAATGCTACGCACAAGAATTATAGCCACGAAGCTTGGAATTTAATTCCCGTGTCTCCAAATGTATGTTATGATTTTTCGTATTTAAATATGAAATGCAATCCGTTATTACTCATTTACCGAGATTTATGTCGCACGTGTATATGATGAACCTTTTATAGGTAACTAAAAAGGGGAGTTCGAGGTGGTCGGAGGTGGATTGTGCTTGCGTTGGTGAAAAGGAAGAATAAATTATGTAGTTTAAGAATTTTTAGTAATGTTCATCGTATTTCTCTTTAAACTAATTTTAAATCTTTAAATTTTAAGAAAATATTACGTTTTTCTTTTGCTTATGAAAATATTCTTACGTACATGTAAAATGATTCCAGAAGTAAAAATTTAGGTCGTTACAAGTTCCTTCGTTTACTTCTCAATAACCATGCAGGCATTCCAGCACCAAGATCAGTTACAATGAGAGACATGGGAACAGAAATGAGTCCAATTCCAAGTCAAGAGCCTTCAAGGAGTGCTACTCCTGTAGGTTCCACAAGCCCATTCCGTAGCCCAACTTCTATGCCATCCACTCCTCGAAGAGGAGAGCCAGCAGCCTCTCCGATAGAGCACTCAGATAAGAATGCTTTGCAACTTTCAGCTGAAAAATTGAAAACAGAATTGTCTGATCAAGACCAAAAGCTCAGCACAAGAAGAGAAATTGTAGCTCTTGGTGTTCAACTTGGTAAGATGAATATTGCTGCTTGGGCAAGTAAAGATGATAAAGAGAAAAGTAATTCCAGAAATGAAACCATTGATTCTAACGAGCTTGAAGGGATTGAATATGCAAAACGGGCAGCTGCATGGGGAGAAGCTGAGAAATCTAAATATGCTGCCAGGTTTCTCCTAAAAGCTGACACTGAAGTTTTTATTTAGGACACTCTTTGATCTAGTAAAAAGTTAGTACTGGATGTAATGCTTTGACTGAATCATGTCCTATTGTTAGGTTTAAACAAGAAGAAATAAAAATCCAAGCATGGGAAAGTCAACAGAAGGCAAAGCTTGAAGCTGAGATGAGGAAGATAGAGGTACCATTGCTTCTCCTCACATCCCATAGCTGTATATTCAGAATGTTTAAATCATCCTAGTAGCAAGGTTCTCCATCCTTTTTCCATCTATCGTAAAATACTATAAGATTACATCATCATAGTAACAAAATTCTCCGAATTTTTGAAAAGCCTCTCGAATACCTGTTGATTTTTTTATTGGATGATAGAACCACGACCCCCACAAAAGAAAAAGTAATATTTTCATTGATTTTAGGTAATGATAGGATACTACCAAATTTTTCGTAGATATTTTAATGTATGCCTAACTTCATTTCGAGTTTGAGGTTTATGCAGATAAACTGTAGATTATACTTTATGTTTTATCCATTTCATAAGGTTTATTCACATAGTAAACAATTCTCAGGATATGATCTATTTGTGGCATTTAACATGAAATTGTTTAGATTCTTCAAAATTTTCATATTTCTTGCTGTCATTTGATAGTATGATCAGCATCATTATTGACAATTTATTTCTAACTTAATGTGTAATATGATGAACTGTGTTTTCATATGAGATTTCATGTTCTTTTTCTGTGTTGTATCCGCGGCATCAGATTGTCAATCCATGTTTAACTAGATCACTAGTATTTTGATGGGCTTGCTTATTATATCGAGATTTTGTGTTCTGTACCACTCTGAACCATTTGAGAATCACGCCTTTTGCTACCTTTAAATTTTGAGTTTTCCACCATTTACAAAAGCCTCATTGGACATTCTTTCTTTCCTCCAAAATGGCATAATAAACAGTTAAGCTGCGTTTGCACACTGAATTAAGCTGTTTAAGGAATTTAATATAAAATTATAATAGACAGTAATAGGTAAATGGTATTATTGTGGATCGAGGTGGATGGTGTTGTTTAATTTTTTCACTCAAAAGATGGCAATTTGCACCTTGAACGGTATAACATAATTCAGATGTTTGAGGTGGGTTTACACCGGATAAGGAAGATATAGTAAATGACATTCTTTCAAATGAAATGTCAATGGATACATGTACTATAACAATATCTATCTAATACTATCTCAGTCCTATAAAGATGGTTATGATTTCCTTTTTCGTCTGTCCCAAATTATAGTCTTGTTTCTTATTTGAGAATATAGTTAATATATTAATTTCCTTATATACCCATATTTAATGTGTTTTGTTATCACAAATATAAACCACTCCATTATTCAATTGTAGTTGGAACAATAAATTAAAAACCAAAAAAACGTTCCATCTTCCATAACATTTACTAATTTGTATTTGGAGTATAAAAAAAAAAATAAATAAATAAATAAATAAAGCACACCATCATCTATTATCATCAATGTTAAGTATCTTGATTATTGCATTAAACAATGACTAGTACCAAAAAGAGTTTAATTACCTTGAACATTGCGTTGCATAATTTTATTACCTGGAACAGTTTATATTAATATTATAGGGGTATATTAGGCAAAAAGGTGATAAAATTTATTGTTTCAACTATATTAACTAAATTTTCTTAATGAAATATGACTATTTTTATGGGACGGAGGTAGTAATAATTATTGTAATCTTATACTAAATTCTTTATATGACCAAATCCGGTATGCCAAAAGTGATTGGTTTACTTCATCCAATAATACTCAAATTTATTAAACCGTTCATAACTTCATTCCTCTTCAAGTTGGTTGCCTTATATTTTGTGCTACTAAAGCCTCGGTTTGTCTTTTGTTTTCTGCACGTCCATTTCTCTTTTACGCATTTGCATTTTTTTTTATAACAAACAAAATTAACGTGGAATTTGGAAAGGAGCATTTGGTGTTGCAATGTTGATAAAAATTGTATTTCAGGCCCGAATTGAGCAAATGAAAGCTCAAGCTCAAGCAAATACGGTGAAGAAGACAGCAATGGTAACACAAAAATCAGAGGAAATGCGGGCTGCTGCAGAAGCTAGAAAAAATCGACAGGCTGAAAAAACTGCTGCAAATGCAGAGTACATTCGCCAGACAGGTCGAATTCCATCATCCCCTTTTACGTGCTGTGGTTGGTTATAATATCAAGAAAAGAAAGTTGCATAAATAAGAAAGTGAGTAGTCCAACATTCGATGGATTGCTACCCTGTTGTATGTCATCAATCTTGGTATTTATTGAAAAATCCGAAGTAGCCTTTAGATAGAATGAAGAGTATGCAATCTTACTGATATATCTTTATAGTGTCAACCATACTTATCCAGTGTTGTAAAAAAAAAATTCTAACTGTTGATTTCTGGTCAATTTAATTACCTGAATATAATAGTTCTCTTATTTGGAATTTGAAGCACACTTCATCCAGCGCAAAATAATTCAAATTTGCACTATAAAACTTGAAAAATGAGAATATCAGAAAGATTTTGGTATATTATTTGATACACATTAAAATTTTCGTTCTCATTCTTCCTACTCATTTTCAACCACACAATCTTCAATAAAAAGATACTGATGCGAAGCTCGTACACATCTTTCTTCTCGAGATAGTTTTCAAGTCAATTCGTCTTAGAATTTACTAAAAGACAAAGAGCGACTTATAATAACATATTTGTAAGTTCTAACCTTCCGAGGAAACTTTAACGAGTCTACAATTATTCATCACGTTACACGAAGTTAGGACTTGTAAAGTCTTCCCAAGTCCAACGGTTCCAATATGACCCCAAATAACTCAAATAGGCATCGAGAAACTATGTACGCTGAAACTAGAAATTAGGATTGGTATGATTCAGATTTGAAGATAACCGAACTGAAATAAGAACAATGAGAATTTTATAAATGGAATTACTAGTTCTAAATTTAACTATGGTACAATGATAACGAGAGAATTTAAGTTTAATATAGACTAAAGTTTCATAAATATCTTAACGAAACATGTTAAAAGTTCGAGAACTGGATCTACTAGCTAATTGTTGGTTCTAGTAGTCGAAACAATTTAGAACTTTAAGAGAACCAAATCCACCTATTCGATTATGACCCCAAATAACTTATAGGGCTTCAAGATAGGGGTGGTGCACGATCGGGTTTTGAAGAGAACCAAACCAATGAAAACCTTAAGCACATTCTTTATCATTATTTCTGCATTTAATTCTCCCGTATGATTGGTCACAAGCTTTGCCGAATTAAGTTTCAATAAATGACTGAACAAACACATTGGAAGTTTAATTCATTTCGAATTTTCGATTGTCAACTTTAGCACCCAAAAGGGTCTAAAATCCGAGAAGAAAACCCGACCAAAATCGATCGATCTGGTTTTTTTTTTCTTTTCATCGGTAAATATAAATTTATATTGATCAAAACTTGTATACAAATACTCCAGACATACTCGAGCTTACAAGATCAAAAAATGTACAAACGATATGATCTAAAGACCCAATGCTGAAGACTCAAAATGAATCAAAATGTTAGAAAATAAAATATAATATAGAAGAAGATGGAGAGGAGAAAGAGAGCAAGAGACTATTGAATGGCTACATCTTTTCTTTCTGAATTGATACTGAATACAAGGCATATATCCCTATTTATAGAGAAATTATATTGAGATA
>CAIGRF010320722.1:17354-50706 GCA_903798235.1 Fraxinus ornus | reverse complement strand
TTTTGGTACTTATTTTTCTCATCACAAATTTCGCGACAAACTCAAAAAATGTGTCGCGTTAAGTCACTTATTGCAACAACTTTTTGTATGTCGCGAAATCACAGTTTTGTTGTAGTGTATTTTCAAAAAATTGTGCTAGTATATTATCTTTGTGTCAATGTTAGAACAAATAAACTTATTTTAGCTGCATCAAAAGGATCTGTTTGTCTAGTGTATAGGCAGAATGCACGGGCTGATCAATTACTTCACCCCTATAGAGGTATGAACTATTATTTCTTGTGCTTGTAAATTTGTTACTAAAAACAAGTTCATGAAATTTTTAAAATTATACAAGTGAAACTAAGACAAATTCGTAAACTTCATCGAGATGATGCGAAAGTTCATTCTTTGTTATAAGATGAAAACATCAAAAGACAACTTATGAAATGAGTAACAAGAGAATGAAACACGAAAAAATGGCAGTTAAATGGAATGCTACTAGAAGGCCAATTATCAAATTCTCCAATATTAATTGATGACTTTTAAATCAAGCTTCATCTTCCTAATTCACAACATTGAATGACTGATTTTTCCTCCATTGCTGAAGTTACAAGTGAAAACGGAAAGAATCCAAATTCACTACACTGCTGGGATTTTCCAGTATAGAAAAAGCCGAATTATGCTTCCTGCTTTGAAGAAAATGGAGAAAGGGATTTTCAGAGGACTGATTAAAATAAACCCATTTTAGAACTCCTCAAGATACTCATTAATAGAACCAGTTTTTCCATAAATCTAAGAACAATATACATACAAGAAAAGATCAACTAACATGCAGAGACTTGAGGAAAATGAACAGAAATAGCAAAGAACTGATATTACAACTTCTCAAGAAGCTCATAATCGACGAATCTGATGTGCAGAGGCCATGCTTATCAACCTTTTGAGAAATCTAAAAATCGATATCCTCAAACTCTCCTTTTTACAATCTTTATATACACGATACACTCTAATCACAAATTATCACTAAGAACTGCACAGAGCTTTTAGAGTGGGCACTTCTTTTGAGATAGCAGATTGCTTTCATCTAACCCTAATCTGTGAGACTCTTCATTTTATATAGGGATTCAACGATTGTTACTGAATCTTGATATCTACAGTCCAGATCTATCCCCACTTAGAGAAAGTGTGTTTTCAAGCAGAAGGATAAAAATTAGAATTTTGCTAATACGTTTTTATTTTTTTCTTATTAGCACTAAATTTTACCGTCGAAAATATTTTAATATATTTTACATAATTTCATATCAGGTCAAGTTGGCATGTCTTCACAACAATTTGAACTAGCAACAGTATTCAATATGTCATCGCATGCCGATAATATATGAATTATGATTTGTTTATTTATTTTTTTAAGTGTTGAGGCATCTAGTTTTCATTATGGATTTGTACAACTTGTAGTTCTTTTTGTAAATAATTATGTGATTGAATGCTTAACCATCTAATGATTTTTTTTTTTTTTGTAGGAGATAATTTTTTTCTAGAAATTTTATAAACTTTTTAGTATAAATTTTTTTCTCTTGATCAAAATTAATTAAAACTTTACAAATTTATATTGTATATTAAATTGTAATCTTTACCGGATGTAAAAAAAATAAAGCACTTGTTGCAAAAATTAAAAAAATAAAAATAAATAAAGAACGTTGCTAAAAAAAAAGTAAAGACAACAAGCAAAGAGCATTGAAAAATATAATAAAAGTAACGGACGAAGTACATATCAAAAACTTAACAACAACATATATTTGAGGCCATTTGAAACATGCATTGCATATTGCTGTATTCTTCTACTCTAAGACAACATCAGAGCCTACAACATATCGGTGAGCACTGGGAAAGACCTAAAACAAAATTTGTCCGTTGCAAGAAATAGTTTTTCTTGTAGTTATTTTTCATTCATCTACACAATTTTTAGCAACAAATATTCCTTGTCGCAACAAATTATTGCAAAAAATAATTTTTTTTAGCAACAAATATTTCTTGTAGCAATTTTTTCCTCCTCCTTTTTCACGTAGACACTAGCATTTTACAGGACACCGCTAACAAATTAACCAAAAAGCTCAATATCAAACGTTCTTTGCATGGGTAGAGCGACTAATCTCTCTCAAAGCTTTGGCACCCCTCTCAACCACCTCAGAGATTAAAATAGAAATGACTAAAAGAAAGAAGGAGAAAAAAAAAAGAAAATCTTGAACCCCCAAAAAGGGGAAAAAAACAGCAAAGAGGATGATACCATCAAAATCCAATACACAAATGGAAGAGTTTGAGATTTTTACCAGCCAAAGAGCAACAGATTGAGCATTGAGCGGAAAATCTACAATCAAGACCTGATTGTCACATTTTGATGTTTTTTACCAGACGAAGGTTTTTCTTGGCCCCCTCAAAATTTGAGGCTCTAGGCCATTGGATAGGTGGCTTTGTCCTATGACTGGGCTTGAGGTTCTTCAATCCTTGACCTCTCTACTAGGAGTCATGGCACCTTCTCATTAGGGGCGGACACAGATATTTTGAATTAGGGGGCATAATCAAACTTTCAAAAAGTGGCAAAAAAAACACTAAAGGAATAGATATCTTATTACAATTGTTCCCTACTTCAATAACGTTCCATAATTACATTATTTTCAATCTTGTCAAATACATCATTCTCAATATATGCATTTAAATTATTATTCAACCATTACATTTAAAAGTATTTGTCAATAACTAATACAAACAATCAATCAACCACATTAGAAATCCCAAAATGAATCAATTTCATATTCTCGTACTAACCAAAATTCAAACAATACACACACTACAACTGGAAGCAGTTTCAAAGAATACAGACAGAGGAAGCAGTTTCATATTCTCGTACCAACCAAATTTAACAAGATCAATTTCTCTAAAGCATAAAGCACTAAATTCCTAAATCGAAAATCATAAATTAGAAAACACAATTAATTGCAGGAACCGATAATCCCTAAATCAAAATTAAAAAAACTGAAAGAAAACACTAACATAGTAACAGTGCAGACACTAAAAGTGGAAGACGACAACTTAAATCAAATGTCAATGTATGTAAATAGCTTCTAATAGACGACAGTGGCCCCGCTATAGAGAGACGGCAAAGTGCAGACTGCAGAGTTCTGGTGACGGCAGGAGACGGCTGGCACTTTGCAGACAGTAGATGAGAGCAATGGATGAACTCAACTACTCAAGAAGAAAAGTGCAGACTTCAGAGTGGAGAATCGGAGATGGAAAAGTGGGAGAGAGAGACGCGGTCATGCAGCCAGGGAGGGGGAAAAGGAATTGGGAGAGAGATAACGCACTACTGCAGCCGGGGTGAGAACTGGGAAGGAACTGCCGAATTGTGAAATGGGAATGAACTGAGTTAGGTCATCTATTTTGACTATTTCATTAAAAAATCTAGTGGGTCACTTGACCCCCTAGGCCACCTTGGTCAACCCCTGCTTCTCATTTATTAGATGTTGATGATGTATTTATTTTACAAACGAACACTTCGCCGTATGAAGACTATGTCTGAGGCTTTGGGTTTATATATAGCTTGTTATCAGGCCAATTGGTGAATGGTGAACTGGGAATTATTCTTGGAAAATCCATTGCTTTGCAACGTGCACATGCCTGCTTTCTTCAGTTAGAATGAAACAATGAAGCTTACCGTAAAGGTATTTGGGTGTCCTTTTGTTTAAAGGGATTCCATGAAGGCAATGGATGCCTCGTGGATGGGCTCTCATTGTGGGCGCACTTATCCTAAGGTCTTATCATACTCCATTAAATATTCTTGTGGCTAGTGAGGATGTGAAGTGATAAGTGTAAATATATTACACTTTTCTTGGCCGTCAAAACATGGCTTTTGGAGATCAAGAATTTACGTTTGCAAATTGAAGGACCTCAGTTGCAAAATTTAAGGACTTAATCTGAATTGAAAGAGGAAACAAAGACCTAATCACACAAGGAAAGATTAAATTTCAGCAATTTGAGATATCCTACTGGACTAAAATCGTGGTTCTGTATCCTCTTAGAACTTTATTTGAGACCTAAATTAGATCTATAAATAGGATTCTTTCATTCAAAAATTAAGGAAGGCTAGAGATACAATTTTGAGGCACAATTACACATCCAAATATATAGAATCCTCAAAATTTGTATCTTAAGTTGGGATTTGAAAATTGAAGAACACAATTGGCCAAGAGACAATCAATCAAGGAAGACTTGAAGATCATCGTTGGAATTTGGGTGCCAAAGAACAACATGAAATTTTTATTCATTGTATTGAACCCGGTGACGCTTTTCATTCTTTTGTCATTTAATTCGGCAATTATGATTGGCTAAATTCTTGGTTGTTAGTACGAACAATTTAGTTTAGGTTTAATGTTTATTTAATTCAATTGTTTTCATACAACTTGATTATGTGTTAATTATTTATTGTATGTTTAATACTTCAATTGCTTGATCGCCAATTGATTAATTTAGGGATAATATTGAGACCGAGAGGTAATGTATGATTCTAGCTTGTCCAATAAGTAACATAGGTATTATAAGAAGTCGAGAGATAATTTAGGCTATGCATTCTACATATAATTCCTCTAGGTTAAAGCATTCATATGCGTGTAAATTTACATAGAAATATAATATATTTGGGCAAATGAATATAATTAGTGTTTCTCGAGAGATCACTAGCTACAATAAGTTAATTCGATTGTTGAAACATATGAACAAGAGATTGAATGAATGTTAAATTGACTCAAGTGAAATCGTAATTCCTAACCACTAAATCCCACAAGTCTCCACAAATTAGATTGGTCAGGTTAATTTAGTTTTGATTAGTATAGTTTTGTCAAAACATAAACACCTGATTTGTTAATGGGTTACTACATAAGTTTAGATTGAAACTAGAATTGGAATAAAAATTCACACTAAAACCTAGTCTCTGGGAATGATACTTGAACTAAAAAACTTACTTTATTACTTGTTACTATCCGTACACTTACGGAATCACACAAACAATACCTCACTTATAAGTTTCACATCTTTTACCACTAGGCCAATTGTCCCTATTAAATTATTTATTTTAAATAAAAAATACGATGTATATCTAATGGAAACATGACTCCTCAGAAAGGGGTTGGACAAAATGAGATAGTCATTCTAGTAAAGGATGCTGTAAGAATGGTTTGGGGAGTCTAAAGGTTGGAAATTGAACATTATATGTTTAGCAAATCTCTCGATTAGTTTAATAAATTGTTCTGCTAAGGGTTACTTCAAATGTTCATTAAGGCGACCCTTTATTTCTCTTATTGTGAGATCATTAGTAAAAGAAGGAAAAGGAGGAGTACTTTTTCTTTGTTCATAAAGCTCGTAGGGCTTTTCTATGTAGCAAGAAGTTCTTTTCAATCAATCTCGTAAGGAACTGAAGCAAGAAGAACTATCGAGAATAGCGCCTTTGTTTTTTCATTGCAAAGGAATTTCTTAGAAGGGCATTTCTATGTATTTATTTTGCAAACGAACTCCTTGCCATGTATACTATGTCTGAGGCTTTTTGTTTATATGGTTCGTTATCAGGTCAATCTGTGAATACGGAAATTGGAAATTATTCTTGGGAAATCCCTTGCCTTCAATGGTCACATGCCCTACTTTCTTCGTTAGAATGAAACAAAGCTTACCATTTTGGTATTGGGTGTCCTTCTGTGTAAAGTGAAACCATAAAGGCTGTGGATGCCTCATATTGCTGATGGGCTCCAACCTTGCATTTAAATTGTAGATAGCCTTGTAGATGGGCTCCAACCTTGCATTTGCGGGCTCACTTATCCAAAGGTCTAATCATGAACTATTAAATATTCGCATGGCTAGAGAGGATTTGAACCGCCGACCTCCCTCATAAATTTCACATCTTTTACCACTTGGCCACCTGTCCCAATTGAGATTCTTATTTTAAATAAAATAGACGACGACTCAGAAAGGGTTGGCCAAAACGAGATGGTCATTCTAGTAAAGGGTTGGAACTTTAACATTTTTAGTTTAGAAAATCTCTCGGTAAATTTTAATAAATGGTTCTGCTATGGGTTACTTCAAACATTCATTATGGCGAATATTTTCAGGCATTATTATTTTTTCATTGGAAAGGACTTTCTTATAAGATACATTTCTTACCTAGTTTCAGAAGGAATTCTAAAAGCCATGTCCTCCCCACTAGGAGTCATGACACCTGCTCATTTACTATATGCTAATGATGTAATTATTTTGCAATGGAACGCTTCGTGAGACAGAAAATTGTAGAAAAATATGTGATTTGCATGTAGATAGATTATTGATTTACCTAAAAAATTTCAAATAACATAAAACATAAAAAGAGAGTTAGAAATGTTGGTGTAAGAGAGTTATGAAAATCGTTGTCCTAAAGTTGTGTGGTCTTCCCTTCGTACATATATTTTTGGCACTACAAGGCTCCATTATAAAATTCTTATAGCTGATGGTGGGTTCTTTTTCTACTAGCACGATCATATGGAGGTAAAGAATGAGCCTTATGACAGTTACCAAAACTATAGGAATATGGTATGAAATGTATTGGAAACATTTTTCCAGTTAGTTCTTTCCAAGTTACAGTTGACAATGAAATATGCCCTCCCTTCCATAGTTCCATTCTGTCGGTCAATAATTCTGATGTGGAGAAGCATCTTTAGGCAAGATGAATTCTTCATTAGGTTGAATATGGTATTATCTACAAACCATGTTCTCTTTAGGCGATATAAATTCTTCATTAGGTTGAATATAGGTTCATTTACTATATGCTGATATTCATTATCTGCAAACAATGTTCTCTCTACGAGGAGTCATGGCACTGCTCATTTCTATACGCTGATGCCGTATTTATTTTGCAAAGGAAAACTTCGAGCCATGAAGACTATGTTTGAGGTTTTGGGAGTTTTCTGCTCATTTCTATACGCTGATGACGTATTTATTTTGCAAAGGAAAACTTCGAGACATGAAGACTATGTTTGAGGTCTTGGGTTTTTATGCTTTGTTATCACGTCGGTTGGTGATTACTGAAAATAATTCTTCTGCATCTATTGCGTTGCAATGTGTACGAGCCCTTCTTTCTTCAGTTAGAATGAAATGAGGCAGCTTACTATTTTGGTATTTACGAGTCCTTTTGTTTAAAGGGATTCCATGAAGGTTGTGGATGCAACTTATTGCCGATGAAATCAAGGTCAACATAGCCTCATGGATGGGCTCCCACCCTCTCATTTGCGCCCACACTTATCCTAATGCCCAATCGTAGACTATTTAATATTCACATACCTAGTGGGATTTAAACCGCTGATGGATCGCATAAATTCCACATCTTTATGCACTCGGCCAACTGTTCCAATTTTATTATTTCTTTTAAATGAAATATATGATATATTTTTAACAGAAACATGATGCCTCAGAAAGTGGTTCGATAAAATGTGAAAAAGACATATTAATATTAGACTCAATCTAATTAAACTCAATACTTGACCCAATTAGACTCAATACTAATTACAATTGTTCATTTCAATTAATTAATTAAACCGTACTCAATTATCCATTAGCCATCACAATTGAAATGCACAAACTTAAAATTGGCTGAAGTGCTCAACATTTGCTACTGAATCATGTTCATTGACAATCCATCACAAATGAGTGGACAACTCACAGAAAATATTTTTTCTTCTTCTACTAATAGTTGTCTCGTATTTAGACACAATTTTCAAATCAGTTTACTCAAATTTTTTTGGTAATTATTTGTTATATTTTATTAATAGTTGTATTGTGTTATTTTGTTCTGATTTATGTTGGACTCCTTAAATTTTTAGTCGAGCAATTTTGTTTATTCATGTCTCAATGTTCTGGTGAATATTCAATTTATTTCCATTAATTGTCGTGGTTTCAATCTGATTTGAGTAGGGCACTTTCAAATCTTTTGCTAAACTATGTTATTATACCAATTAAAAAAGCGTGTTTATTTTTCAAGTCTTTCTATTTGCTTATTTGAAAGTTTTCATCGGATAATTTTATCATATTGTTGAAAGTTAGTGAATCTCTATTATTGTCGTAGCAAGCAACTTATTCATTTTTTCTAATAATAAGGATTTGCAAAGTCATAACACGCAACCAAGATAGTGCCCGTGTCGTTTACTACTTTAAACTATTGTATTGATTTCTTATTTTTCAACGTTATTCAAATCAATTGGATCATAGCTCCGATGCCTATGTTTTTCACCCAACTTATTCAGAATTTGAATGTATTAATAAGACCACTAAAATTGTGATCTGGTGTGTAGAGATAAAGAGGGAATTGAAGCACTTTCTAGTGTGTTGGAGGCATCAAACATTTCTTCGAACTCAATAGTCTCCAACAATGTAATGTAAAGGAGGTAAATTTATACTGTGGATGTTGTACAAAGTTAAGTGACACGAATATTGAAAAGGAGGTAACTTTATTTTTCTTTAACTGGATTTGAATAATAAATAATTTGTCTAACTAATAAACGTTTTTACAATCATCAATTTTTAAAGAGCCTGATATAGACATTCTAGAAGAAAATGACAGCACTTGAAGATCTACAACATGAAGTATTGCATTATGTGCGCATCTCCTAGTTTTGCCGCTTTGTAAACTGGCTATTGAAGTTTCTGGAGCTCCTATCACTTTCAAGTATTTCTTTGTTTAAGAAAGACTTCTGTTTTATCAGAATTAGTATCTAATATCTGAATATTATTTTTTGAGTTTAATACAACACCTTGTTAAAAATATTATTCCCATGTGCAAGGACTACATAACATAAGTTACCATGCTTTCATATGGAAATTGAAGTTTTCCGTATTTTCTATAGAAAGCTATGTCATTCTATAGAAATTATGTAAAATTAATATTTTATCATGTTTTTTCATTTAAAAAATGAAGAAAAGGTAAATGGGGCGGTAAACGAGGCAAAGACCTCGATCCACCACACACCTTCCCCAACCTACCCCTGACCTATCCCCGACTCAAACAAGTATAGGGACAGGAGAAGAAATTCTAGAGATGATAGAAATGGGAGTTGTTATTTTATTCATTGAGAAACCATCAATATATAGTACAACTCAAAAAACTAAATATGTAAAAATGAATAACAATTCCTAAAATTAAGCATATCATCAAAAATCATCTTGATCAATTTGTCTCAATGATTTCTTGCTTTCCTCCATCATATATTTTTTGTGTAAATCTCCATAATGTCAAGATTTGTTACTGCTAATAACAGGTACGGGGTGAAAATTTATTCGGCAGGGCGGGGGAGGGGGAGGATGCCCCGACCTATATCCATCCCGTTGCCATGCCTACAATATGTTTTCTTGGCAACATAAAAAAACTCCAATTATAAGTGTAGTAATAGTGGATAATTTCTGAGTTGATGGTGGCTATGGAAATAGTTGTATGTTTAAATGATAAAAACTTATTTCATTATAACATTGATAACTATATCAGTCTAGAAAGGAAATAATTCTAATTATGGTAGAATTTGTTAAAATCAGTAGTTAAAGACAGCATAAAAAGTGCGATAATCATGATATGATGGGTGTTTAAGCGTTTATCATGTTAAGAGTTGGGGTTCCATCTTAAAAGGTCAACCTTGTTAAGAGGAGTAGCCCAAACCCTTATAAATTGGTTTATATTTTCATCTTTATTCGATGTGGGATTCTATCCCTTAACATGTTCCTGCAAGGTGGTGGCTCGTTTGAGCAGATTCGTGTGCTCAATTTTTTTGAGTCTTAATGGGATCGAATTGCTCGTTGGAGTTTAATGGGCTCTTGGGCTCTGATACCATATTAAGATTTGATGTTTCATCTTAAAATGTCAATCTTGTTAAGAGGAGTAGCTCAAACCCTTATAAATTGGTTTATATTTTTATCTTTATTCGATGTGGGATTATATCCCTTAACACATCATCTTTTAACCATTGTGGAAAGTTTATTTGGATGGACTGAAACTTGATCTTTTATAACCTAATTTGTGAAGATTTCATAACTAAGAATAACCTAACTAAATAGGATTGATGCTAAACTAAGAGAATTGCTAAACTGGCTATTAGTATATAAAAATAAGGAAATAAGTAGTGAATTTATTTTCTATATATATAATGGTGATTCACAGATAATAATTTATTTACAACACATTTCCCCTTGACTATTTACACAATATTGCGTGTTTACTCCGATCACTTGAATTATATGCTTTAAGCAGTTAAAATTCTTTATGGATAATACTAATAATATTTTAAATATGTATATTTGTTATGAAAAGAGAGAGAAAGAGAACATACAATAGACTTGTGTGTATTATAATAAGAATTCAATTGGTCTCATATGAACTAATGACGCAGCATGTAATATGACATGACCTCAAAAATAGCTCTTTCGGAGCTTTCAACGATATTCGATGCACCTACTATCGTATTAACATTATTTTCTGCTAATGTTAAGTCCAAAAAATATTTTTTGTCTTGAAAAATAGTATGTGTAGTTGCACTATCAATCAACTAAGTATCTTGACAATCCATCGTGAATCTTCTCTCTCGTAGCCTTCAACAATATTCGATACACCTCATATCGAATTAACGTTATTTTCAGCTAATGATAAGTCCAAAAATTATTTTTTGTTTTGAAAATCAGTATGTGTAGTTGCACTATCAATCAACTAAGTATCTTGACAATCCATCGTGAATCTTCTCTCTTTGAAAAATTAAGCTTTCGTTACTGATAATGTGTTATGAAAAGAGAGAAAAATAGAAGATGTACTTGTGTGTATTATAATGAGAAACAAAGTCATATATTTATAGAGAAGGATTATGGATACATATGGTAATAATTTCTAAGGCTGTCATTCACCATTTACAACAATATTGTGTTTCTTCAAGAACACTTTCATATTCTTTAGAGATATTTGACTATTTTGTATACAATTATATTTTTTGAAGAGTATAAGCATACTACCCTTTGTTCTTTTAAATACTAATATGAATAAAACCATTCTTTAAAACAATAACCCAATATTCTTCCAGGATTGCGAAATATTTGTATATAAATTGTTTCTATAGGAGAATTACACATTTATTAGATTAGATTTATACTTGTATAAAGTTAATCTGTCTAGCACAATATTATTTAGAATATTATTTTGTACGAGATTTTGATTTCTTCATTAATAACCAAATAATATTTTTCTTGAATATTATTTATTTAGGTCGTGTTTCTTCAGTAACATTAAATCAAGATTCTTCATTTTTTTCATATTACGGTATGCTTTGTTAGAAGCAACAACATAATAACATTTTTAAATATAGATAAGAGTACAGTGCTCCTTGTGGAGTATTAATACAATTTTTTGAAAAATTGATATACATAAAATCGTGACTATACGAGAACAACATAAAAATATTCTCGTATAATATTGATTCGTAGTAATAACACAATAATCTTTTGGATATTGACTTTAAAGTTATACTTTTCAAAGAGTAATAATTCAATACTCTTTTGAAATATTCACAAGCAATAAGCTACATTCATACAATTATATGACTGTTATCAAATGGTATTGTCAAAACTATATAATCAAATCGAATAATGTATACCGCTTTGTCATTACACAATTCGAAAATGAGAATACTAACTTTTTGTTTTCTAGAGAAAGGAAGTTTTCTAACTTGCTTTGAATTAAAGAAAAAAAAAATCAATTTTTATTGCATTGTTGACTAGGTACTCGTGATAATGAATATGCTTTTATGTGTATTTTATTGAAAACGATTATATCATATTTATAGCTTATAATTAGGACCGAATGGGGACAATGGTAATTCACAAATACTAATTTATTAACAACAATTAATACTTTTTCCATGATTCACTTTTTGCTATAACGTGCAATAAATAGACAGAATATTATAGGCTGGCTTACCTGTACAGCGGTAATATATATCAATATTCATACAGATCAGTCTGGTTGTAATTTTATGAATTTAGCATAAATAATGAATATATTTATATAATTTCATATAATCTCATCGAATTTATTAACAATTAAATATGGAAAAAATATAACAGAAAAGAAATGTCTACGCATAGAATCTCTGATCATTTAATGTACATCCACCTATTTATAGACACTCTCACACAAAATAAAATTGAATTAAGAGTATTGATATGGAAGGAGTTCTTAAGAAATTTGTTATGAAGAAGATGGTGGTGGTGGCTTTACTAATCACCATTGCCATGGCTTTGTTGAACAGTGGTCATGCATTTGGTCTGCCTCCGTGCTGCGAACATGAGTTTGGATATGACCCTAAGTGCTGCCATCATGCCCTGGCCGTGGCTGCTCGCTTGGCAAAACCCTAGCTAATTCGACTCTTTTCATCGAGTTGTAGCAACTTCCAATAAATGTATTATGATCATGATCGTTCTGCAATAAAATATCAAATGTTTATTATTTATAAAAATGCTTCATTATTTATAATTTTCACGTTAATTTTTCTTTGCCTAGTGATTTTCGAGAATAATTGTGAAGAAGTCATCATCAGAATTGCTAGCATCATTCATTGTTCTATTGTCGAATTCTATTTGTATTTTTAGTCACAATCTAGGAAAAAGTTGATTCTTTAGACTTGGGTGCTTACTTGTTTACGGTGAATAAATTTTTGTAGTCGATAATCCACGGGTGACAATTTTTCCAATATTTTCCAGTAAAATCAAGACAGAAAATTCTAATGCTTGGTTCACATAGAAAAATATAAAACATTAAAAACAGTGGAGACAACCTAGAAATTCCGAAAATATATATTAAAATGTCAATTCAAAAACATATTATTCTTGTTGACATATCTGTAGTGATTATTTCTTTATATATTTGAGATAATTATAAAGTGGTAAACTTCACAAAACTTTTTTAAATTCGACGCTTGCCTTGATCCTCCTTTGATAAGTCCTTTCATCAAGGTATTTGATCGTAGTTAATGGCCCATGTTAAATTTTTGGGATACCTCACTATTTCTGTCATTGGGCTGTGAATTTGAGCCCAAATATGAAGGACAATCCGGGTTGGCCTGTTTACTTGCAAACTCGCATTATCAAACACGCCTAACACCTGGTGCAATATTGGGTGTCTATCTGTAAAATGATTGGGCCATATAAACAGCCTCATTGACATGTTTTCACATATTTGTTGAATGAGTGTGTGTATTACTTAGGGTTTTCTCAGTCTCTTCGTATTTTTCGTTCTTTCTTCGTTTGGTTTAATCTCTGTAATCTTGGGTGGATCTCTATATTATACTTAGTGTATATTTTGAGCGATTAGGTGGAGTGTAGTGTGGTGAATTTGATTGAGGTGAAGACTCAAAACCACGGAAATCAAGAAAAAATCTCTGATTTCTTCGAACATTTGTGCTGTACTCTTCTTGGTCAATTTTAGTGGATTTAGAGCAATATCTACTTTTTGGATGCTCAACGGTGAGTAGCGTTTAGAGCACGAGAATATCTGGACCCTTCGTGGGTGAAAAATCTTATGTTGATATATTTTGGTTTTTACGATTTACTTTCTACAAATGCTTTTGATTTTTGAATGTTTTGACAAACTCGATTGGGACCAACACCGCACATATACATTAAGATGAATATATTCTTCTCCACGAGATAGTTTTGTACTAGGCAGTATCTTTTTTTTTTTTTTTTTATCGAAAAAGTATTTCATTCATAAAGGCAAAAAGCCTTAAGAAAGGATACAATAGTGCATATCAATGAAAATTACATTTTCAATGAAAAAAGGAACACTGTGCCACCAAAGTATCATATCTTCAAGAGTCCATGCATGTCGCGCCAGAAAATGAACTGCCTGATTGCTCAGTCCATTGCAGTGTTGGAGCTTACATTGAGGGAATCTCTGTATTAAATCCCTGATTTTAGCAGCCATAGATCAGATTGGTGCAGATGTTGATCCTAATGTGTTTACTTCGTTGACGAGGAACACGCAGTCACTTTCCACCAACAAGTTTGGTATGCCAAGGTTGAGACATAGTTGTAAGCCTCGTAGGAGTGCAGCCGCTTAGGTTCCAATATTGAGTTTTCAGGTCCACTTCCTGCTAAAACTATTTCTCCTTCGTGATCTCGTAAAATAATTCCAAGTCCAGCCTTATTTAGTCCGAAGAACAAGGCGCCATCTACGTTGAGTTTGAGCACATCATTAGATGGTCTAGACCATCTATATTTGCTGGGAAGTGCACTTGGGAGATAGTTGAGAGGAGGGCCCGTTTCAGTAGCAGATTTTTTGGCTAGAGTAGTAGCAATTACTTGTTTTGGTGGAAGATAAATATGATCATGAATCATCCTGTTTTGTTGGAACCAAAAACTCGAGGTAATAAGCAAAAATTCCGAGAGAGCATCTTTTGAGCCTTTAGCCATAATATCAGTAGTTGTTTGTATGAATCTTCCATGGTAGGTCTTATTCTGTAACATTGGGAAATGGCTAATTAGGAATCGATGAGTAGAGGGGCAGTGGAGTAGAACAAAAACACCATTGAGGGTCGATATTAATTTTCCTTCTGATCAGATTCTGTTTTGAAGGCAAAATCTCATGACAAACTCTCCAAGCAAAAATCTTTACTTTTTGAGGGATTTTAAGTTGCCATAAAGTATCCCAGAATTTCTTTTTTTCAGGCCCATTTAATGAGTTGCCACGATCAGGAGTAAGACAGGTTTTGAAGAAGCTATATGCATTGCTAACCGAATAGACTCCAGTTTTTTCATGTTCCCACGACCAGACATCCCCTTCTCCTGAGTGGCTAGGATGTAATTTCAAGATAGCCTCAACAATTTTTTGATTGAATAGAGTTCTAAGCTTGGCTAAAATCCACCACTTTGAGTGAGGATCAATCAGTGACGACACAAGACAATCAAGCTGCTAGTTATAATTTTGCTGTAAATTTATCCCTAGCTCCCTACTCACTTCTGCCACTCCAGGGATCCATTTATCATTCAGGATATGTATAGTGTTGCATTTCCCACCATCCATCTTCTTCCGTGTATCAGTAGATTTTTCGCCTCACAAATTCCGCGCCAAGCATAGGAAGGATTGCCCCCAATAGATGCTTTCATTACATTGCCATCAGGAAAATAACGTGCCGAGTATATTTTATGAAGCAGCTGTCCTCGAGTTTCAAGTGTCTCCATGCTATTTACCAACCATAGCCATGTTGAAGATCTCAAGCTCCTTAAAGTCCATTCCCCCTATGGATTTTAATTTACACATCGCATTCCACGATTGCCAATGGATTTTCCTGTCCTCCTTTCGCTTACCCCACCAAAATCAGGCCATCATCCTCTCAATATCAGTGCATGATGTGGAAGAGAGTTTGAAACAGGTCATAGCATAGGAGGGAATTGCTAAGGCTACTGATTTAAGGAGAACCTCTCTTCCTCCTTGGGAGAACATATTATTCTTCCATCCTTGAAATTTCTTCTATACTTTATGTTTTACTTCGGAAAAGGCTCGAGCTTTTGATCTACCCACCATAGGTGGTAGCCCCAGGTACTTTTCATAGTGTTGTAGTTGAGAAGCATGCCATAGGGCCATAATCGTTTGTAGCTTGTCTGGTTTCACATTTGCACTGAATACCATTGAAGTTTTATCCATGTTTAGTTGTTGACATGAGGCTTTCTCATAAATTTGTAGGATAGCTTGTAACTGAGTGGTGGTTCCTTCATTAGCTTCGCAAAAAATCGAACTATCATACACAAAGAGGAGATGATTCAGCCTTGGAGCTCTTCTGCATACTTGGATACCAGTTACCTTATTAGTTCCTCGTGCCTCATTCATTAGACTAACCAATCCTTCTATGCATAAAAGGAATAAGTAAGGGGAGATAGGGTCTCCTTATCTTGAACCCCTGGATGATGTTATGTGACCAGAGGGATATCCATGTATAAGAATTGAGAAGGAAGGGATAGTGACACATTTCATTTCCAGTTGGATAATCTTTTCATGGAAGCCCAATGTGTGCATGACTGCTCGGAGAAAAGACCATTCAACTTTATCATAAGCAAATGCATCACAAACCTACTATGCATGTAAACACTCACATAAAGTAATAAGATCACCCAATTCATGCCAATGCACATATAATCACGCAACCGAATAAAGTAATCACACACATGCAAAAAAGGAATACACACGGATGCACATGCAGACTACGGTTACACTCAATAAACCTCACTAGGGTCATCACTCGACCCTATAACCAAATTCGCATCACCTCTCACCTTACCCTTCTTCTTGGGACAATCCCTAATGAAGTGCCCAGACTTACCACAGCTGTAACACCGTCTACCACTAGACTTGTCCCAACTCTTGCTCTTCTTCTTACCACCATCATCACTTGAATCACTACTCGAATCACCACAGTCTTGAGCTCTACCCAAATTCATTTGCTTAAATCATTCTATTCCTCATCATATGCAACTCAGCATTTATCTTTTCTTTTTCAGCCTTAATCTCCATATCCTTACTCCTAAGTGAATCTATGACAATCTCGGGGATTAAGGTGTCCCTACCATACTTAATAGCATTTTTAACTTCTCTATATGATTCAGGCATAAAATTAAGCAAAATAATGGCTTTATAGGTTTCAAACACCTTCTCATCACAATAAACGATGTCTTGAACCAACTTGTTAAAAACATCCAAATTGTCATCAAGATCCTTTGAAGGATCCATTTTAAAGCTAAAAAATCTTTCAAGCAAGTACAATTTAATTGGAGTCGATTTAAGCAAATACAAATCCTCTAACTTTTGCCAAAGTTATTTAGTGGTTTTCAGTGTACAAACTTTTTTCAAAACTGTATCAGCCAAGTGTAAAATAACATAAGTGTAAGCAAGCTCATTAGCCTCTAATTTTTGTTCTTTTGAAAAATTAGCGAAAAGATTGCCATCGATGGCTTTTCAAACCTTTTGTTGAACCAAAATACCTCTCATTTTCTGTTGCCAAATAGAAAAATCACATTTTCCATTGAAAATTCCCAAATCAAAATTGTACGTTGTCATTTTCAAAGTAAGAAACACAGAGTCACAATTAAGCCACACAAAGTAGTCATAGATTCGCAAATATACACCGTTTTATATTTTCAGGGTTTCGTAAGATTTACGATCTTAGATCAAGGGAATTTTCAAAATGGATGAGGTCTAGGTATTCTAGGGACTTGTCAATGCAACCAAAGAGATATCAACAATACAGTTTCACACACGATATATCACAAATGATTATACGCTGCAATTAATCAAAAGTACAAATTTCAATCACTTAGCAAATAATTCCTTACTTCTAGCACAAGCAATGTTTACACCTTCACGGTAACCCCAAACCTAATGTCACTTCACACGATGACGCGCTAGTACTGAAATTTAAACGGGATAAGCCAATTTACCAGAGGGGACCTATCTGAGTCCGTAAACTACGAGAGATGCGAAATAACTGTTTTAGAACCACAATTTATGGTCTAAAGTAATTCAGTAAATGTTTTGCGCTTCGACCGTCGTACCTACCGAGGGCAAAGTCGTCCAAATTTTCCTGCGTAACCTGAAACACTAAATCAAAAATATCAATACGTTCAAGAAATCAAGATAAACAAACTGCCTGAAGAAGTCGAGGTCAAAAAATGCCTCCACGAGCCGCCACACGCAGCTTCAGCCTACGCGCGTGGTCTCCATGCGCCGTCGAAAAGTTTCACTCGTCGGCCACCCAGCACCTCCTGACTTGCTGAACACGCTGGTGGTCTTGGTTTTTTCAAATGACCACTGGTTTGGCTAGAAATCGAGTTTGCAGGTTCGGATTTTTGGGAAAATTCTGGACAGTTTTCTGCTTCAGTTTTCTGCCTGTTTCTGCTGCTTTCTTGGACAGTTTCTGGTGGAAAATAATACCACCTAATGCTCTGATACCATATTTAGAATATTGTGCCTCCAATTAACCAAGATCCGAGCTTAGTTTCCAAACCAATCAACACCACAAAGCAAACCAAAGTCACAAACCAACACCACCCAAGTATCACACAGTTGCTCCACAAGTGTTAGCCCACAAAGGACTTAGGTGAGAAGATCACAGCCAAGAAGAAGTATCCACAAAGGCTAGGTTGAGAAAAGGATCTCCCAAGTAAAGCACTAAGCCAAGGCACGAAGCAAAGAAGAGGAAGAATCGGTTTTCTCAAGAATACATGACTACTCAACAATCTTCGACACGGTAATAGTAGTGGACAACCAAACTAAATAGGTTACGAATAGGTTAGGCTTTTGGGTCAAAATAATAGGCGCAATAGAAATGGGGTAAGTGGGCTAACACCTTAAAGCCGTCCAAGTTATTTGGATTGGGCCATGAGCAATACTAATATAATTAGGCTGCTTCAAATGGCCCAAGTGGGATACGTGAGAGGTTTAAACAATCGTGGTGTCAATACACAACTTCAATCATTGGCCGAGATCTATGAAATATAATCCAACAAAACGGCTTAACATCATAGCCCAAGACTTATTGGGTATCAAAACCCAACATATCTAAACATAGACCACACATCTTTACGTTAAATAATGCAATATACACTTTTTCATCATACACCTTTAACTAGTGACACCCATTTTAAAAAACACGACTCTTTACAATTGAAGAGGCACCTATTAGATATATATTTCAATTCACACTGTAAATAGTTCCAATTACTCCAATAAAATGTTGTCGTGATGTGATATGGCACGAAATATTAAGGTAGGTGTTAATGAAGAGAATAGAATGTGATTGAAAATCGTTTTGATAAATTGTGGAAAGACTAATTTGATGCACTGCAATTTGATATTTCTATCCCCTGATTTGGAATGAATTTTTAGGTTTGAGTGCTAAACTAAGAAAAATGTTAAAACTGAATATTATTGCTTTAAAAATTAGGAAATAAGCTGTAAAATTATTTTCAATAAATTGCTAAAATATCATTAATACTTTTTTATAATCGTCACTTTTTGCTAAAACGAGCAATATATAGATAGAGAATTACAGGCTGGCTTACATTGAATGGATTGCGGTCATTAAATTGCCTGGCTGTAATTTATAAATTTAGCATATGAATGAATGTAATTAGAGAATTTCATATAATCTCATTGAGTGCTTACTTGGAATTTTGGGTGAATAAATTTGTGGAGCACATATTAATATTGGATCAAATATTTCTCCAATTGACAATTATGTGGTTGATGTGTTTATGTCAAAATTCTTCATATTAATATTTGATGATGTAATTACCATTTTTTTTTTCATACAATCACAATGACAACTTATAATTAATTACTTAAGGAAAAGATTTCATAACCATAGTTATTAGACCTAGACTTGGGAATCACCATGATCGAAGTACTGGGTCATCGGATCGGTGGTTGGACCGTTTGTTCCAATTTTTAAGATGGGCGAGGCATTTACTAGTTATCCTTTAATAGCATATTCTTTATATTCCACTTGAAATTATTAATGAACAAGACAAATCAAAAATTTATTTTGTTTATGTCTTTCTTCCTTAATCATGTGAGATCTAGTTGATCTTGTAGTGAGATTTTGGTCACCTTTTCCTTCAGTTATCAGACTAGATAATAAAACTATTACTTGCATTTAGTAAGTTTCCACCAAACATGGTAAATGAAGAGTGCCATTAGGTCATGTATTGCCATATTTTTTTTGTAAAAGCACTCACTACTTCTTTATTCTCATGCAAATGTGGTGAGATTTTTTTATTCTCACACAAACAATTCGGTAAAAGCAATTCTTTATTGTCACCATATCCATTGTTGAAAAGTAGGAGTTTAGAAAAACTTGCATATCAATGATAATAATGTTAGGTATTTTTAACCTATTGCATGCCCTTATTCATGTGGATATTGGAAAATTAATCAACAAAGTGGAACAAGAGGATTTTTGTAGTGTACTGCAAATTTACTGGAAACGAGCGAGATTCTTTTTTTTTTTTCTCCTTTTATGAAGCTGCCTAAATTTTAATTGCACATGTCAAAAGAAACTCTTTCCAAATAACTGGAATTTTGTGTCAAATTTGGAGACTTATTAGCTGAAAATGGAGCTTCGTTTTGCTGAAGGACAAAAACAAATGAATAAAACCTAGTATTATAAAAGTAAAACATAAATTAGAACAAATTCGTCATTTCTTTAATTTTTATAAGTTCCACAAATATTAAGAAAGAAGTCCCAATCAAAATATACAATTTCTTAGGTAGAACATTTATATATTTCTTCAAAACCTATGCTGATTGTATTCATTTTAATTATAGTTTTTGATAGCTGATTGTATTTATTTTGGATGTGTGGATTAATAGTACACCAGTACCGAGCATTGAAAGTACTCAACTGCAATCAAGTGGTGGTCCATCCCATGATGACTTATGTAGTCAGGTAAATGCACAACAATATTCAATGGACTTGTGTGATGAGGAGGAGGAGGATAGTCGACAAGCTAAGAAAAGGAAATTGTTTTCAATCGTGTGGAACCACTTCAAAAAATAAGTCATCAAAGGGGAAGACAAGGCAATTTGTAACTATTGTCAAAAAAAAATTGGAGCTAAAAGCAAGAATGGGACAAAACATTTGCATGAACATATGAAAAGATGTCCTCGTTGAAATCAAAAAGACATTAAGCAGACAATATTGAATCCGATAAAGGATGCTTATGGAAGGGTTTCAATGGGTACGTACTCCTTTTATCAAGACGATGCTGGAAAGGAACTTCGAAGTATGCTAATCTTGGATTAGTATCCTCTTTCAATGGTTGAACACATTGGATTTATAAGATTCACGAACATTTTGCAGCTATTATTTAAGAATTTTTTTGTAACACTATAAAAAATGATATTTTGAAAATATATGATTATGATAAATTGAAAGTAATGAGCCTTTTGGAGAGAGACAATAGAAAAATTGCAATCACTACGGACTTTTGGACTTCTTATCAGAAGAAATGATTGATGGCCATCACCGCACATTTTATAGATGATGCTTGGAGACTTCAAAGTCGAATTATGAGGTACTTTGATCTTGCCTAAATTAATTTATCCTATTTTATTGTACTATTTAAATTGAATTTTGTCCTAATTTTGTTGTTTTTATTTTAAATACAGGTTCATATACGTGTCGTGTCCACACACATCTAAGTTATTAACTATATCATTGATGAACTGTTTATTGGATTGGAATATCGATAGTAAGTTATCTACATTGACCTTTGATAATTGTACTACAAATGATGCCATGGTCAATATTCTTTTAGATAAGCAGTTAACTTTTGTTAAATGGTGAATTTTTCCATATGTCTGATTGTGCGCACATATTGAACTTGATAGTTAAAGATGGTTTGGAAATCATTAACTTGAGTGTTGAGAGAATCCTTGATGGTGTTGCATATCAGACAGCAACTCCAAAAAGAGCACATTCTGCACGCTAGTTGAAAATCTCTCGTTCCAAAAAATTAGTACTTGATTGCAAAACTAGGTGGAACTCTATGTACTTAATTCTTTATAGTGCTTTAGAGTACATGGATGTTTCTTTTCTAGACTAAAGAAACGTGAGCCACAATATAGATGTTTGCCTAGTGATGCAGATTGGAATTTGGCGAAAGAGATATATGAAAGGTTGGAGGTGTTTTTTTAAGTGACTGAACTATTTCTAGGACTAAATATCTGACATCCAACCTTTATTTAACCCATATGAAATCTTCCCATGAGCCAATTGTATCCATTGAGCAAATATAGGTTCGATCACAATTAGTTTAGCTTTACATCTGCCCCAAGGTATCATTTATAATATCGGTGTGACACGTTGAGTACATCCNTTTTTTGAAGTGATAGAAATATTTTCTGGGACTAAGTACCCAACATCAAATCTTTATTTTTCAAATATTTGTGAGATAAAGTTATCAATTTATGATTGGATGAAATCGTTTTACGAGGAAATCACAATGATGGCTTCAAGTATGATTGACAAGTTCGAAAAATATGGGAGCAAGATTCATGAGATTTTGGCCTTAGCTAGTATGTTGGATCTACAATCTAAAATGAGGTTGGTTGAATATTATTTTCCAATGATTTATGGAAATGAAGTTTCGGATCTTGAGATTGAAAATGTTAGAAAATTTTGCGCAAGTTGCTAAATGACAATCTTCAAACCAAACTGAGATATCTACTAATGCAAGTAAAAAAGATCGGTTGGCACAATTTGATATATTTGTTTGGCACAATTTGATATATTTGTTTCTAATACCATTAGTACTAATAGTATGAAATTGGAGCTTGATATTTTCTTGGAATAGCCTCTATTGCCTAGATCGAATGATTTTGATATATTGGCATGGTAGAATGCAAATTCAATAAACTATCCTTCTTCACAAAAAGTTGCAAGATATATTTTAACCATCTCAGTATCTATAGTGGCGTCAAAGTCTGCATTGAGTACCAGTGGTAGATTTATTAGCACACACATAAATAGACTTCACCATAAAACTTTGGAGGCTTTGATGTGTAATCTAGATTGGTTATGGGCTCACATTCATGGTATGAGGAATACAATAATCTATAATTGTCATAATTGTTATTTTGCTTTTCTTTTTTTTTTTTTATTGCTAAATAGTTTTATTTTTTTGGTAGAACATTCATCACCTATATCATACTGTGGATGTTGTACAAAGTTAAGTGACACGAATATTGGAAAGGAGGTAAATTTGTTTTCCTTTAACTGGATTTGAATAATAAATAGTTAAATGCAACATTTGTCTAACTAATAAACGTTTTTACAATCATCAATTTTTAAAGAGCCTGATATAGACATTCTTGAAGAAAATGACAGCACTTGAAGATCTACAACATGAAGTATTGCATTATGTGTGCATCTCCTAGTTTTGCCGTTTGTAAACTGGCTATTGAAGTTTCTGGAGCTCCTATCACTTTCAAGTATTTCTTTGTTTAAGAAACGCTTCTGTTTTATCAAAATTACTGTCTAATATCTGAATATTATTTTTTGAGTTTAATATAACACCTTGTTAAAAATATTATTCCCATGTGCAAGGACTACATAACATAAGTTACTATGCTTTTATATGTAAATTGAAGTTTTCCGTATTGTCTATAGAAAGCTATTTCATTCTATAGAAATTATGTAAAATTAATATTTCATCGAGCTTTTTCATTAAAAAATGAAGAAAAGGTAAATGGGGCGGTAAACGAGGCAAAGACCTTGACCCACCCCGCACCTTCCCCAACCTATTCATGACTCAAACAAGTATAGTACGGGGCGAAAAATTATTCAGCAGGGCGGGGGAGGGGGAGGATGCCCCGACCTATACCCATCCCGTTGCCATGCCTACAATATGTTTTCTCAGCAACATAAAAAAAACTCCAATTATAAGTGTAGTAATAGTGGATAATTTCTGAGTTGATGGTGGCTATGGAAATAGTTGTATGTTTAAATGATAAAAAACTTTTTTCATTATAACTTTGATAACTATATCAGTCTAGAAAGGAAAAAATTCGAATTATGGTAGAATTTGTTAAAATTAGTAGTTAAGACTGCATAAAAAGTGCGATAATCATGATATGATGGGTGTTTAAGCATTCATCATCCTTTAACCATTGTGGAAAGTTTTTTTTTTTTTTTGGTACCCAGGTATCCCAGCGTAGCCAGACTAATTTCCTGGACCACTAGCCACCGGCCTCTAGTAACGGCGGAGGTAAACCGCGGGTTATGTCCAAGTTGACCAGGGTTCGAGCACCCCTTATACTCATGGCCCCAAGGGAGCCTTCCTCCATGGTTATTATATCACCAAGCTGCTCCAACCAATATTGATTATTACATCACTCAACTGCTCCAACCAGGAATCGAACTCCCCATGCTGAGTTTGCAAGCCCAGCAATGCCCTTCCTTTGCCAACTTGGATGTACCCCGGGGGGCATTGTGGAAAGTTTATTTGGATGAACTGAAACTTGATCTTTTATGTCCTAATTTGTGAAGATTTTATAACTAAGAATAACCTAACTAAATAGGATTGATGCTAAACTAAGAGAATTGCTAAACTGGCTATTAGTATATAAAAATAAGGAAATAAGTAGTGAATTTATTTTCTATATATATAATGGTGATTCACATATAGTAATTTATTTACAACACACTTCCCCTTGACTATTTATACAATATTGCGTATTTACTCCCATCACTTGAATTATATGCTTTAAGCAGATAAAATTATTTATGGATAATACTAATAATCATTTTAGATTAGTTGGTTATAACCACATTTATTTTACGCAATCACATTTCATGTATTACATGAGAACAAGATATAGACTTATGATTGCTTCTATCACATGATCATTTATTTATTTATACAAGTATTTTGTGAAATTCATTACTCTGAAAGTGGTGCATTAATGTTATGACTTCATTTTTTCTTTTTAATTTCCTTTTCACATAAGTATATACACCTTTATGTTTTGGACTACGGGTCCAAAAACATAATCCAAAACCTTCCGTGAAATAAAGTGTAGAAATTAAAAAGAACACAATCGATTTATTTTGGCATAATCCTCGGAGGTTCGGTGCCCACTTCTAACACCTACATCCCCCGTTGAACATTCAAAAGTTGGATTGTGCTCAGTTCTACTATAATGCCCAAAATGGCAACAAATGTTACAATAATGTTCAGCGAAATCACAAATAATAGTATAAAACACTTATCTCTCTCAAAATACAGCGATCGATCTACACGAACCACAAATAATCGCTTCAGAACCTCAAGATTTATAAATCAGAAGCACAAACTTCCTAACTGATATTCACTCATAATATCATCATACAGAGGTAACAATATTACAGACCGCCTTCTATAATATGATATTTGAGAAGGAATTACTGAGAGAACAAAAAATCAGAGAACACCCACAAATGGCGCACTCTCAGAGAGCTCAAGCCAACACACAAAAAATGCCACAATCTCCACCTTGCTACCAGAATTTGGGTTATAGTATAGACCAGAACACAATCTCTAAGGAATTTTCATTTGCTCTAAGTACATGTACATGCATGACAAAGAATCAACAGATAATAGTTTCAAACAATTTAAAAACTTATTGAAAGGAATTACTTTAGTACCCATGTCACATGGATTAAGTTTAGTTGAAACTTTTCCAATTCTAAGAATCCTTTTAGAAATGAAATCTCTTTTAAGTGATATTTAACATCAATATGCTTAGTTCTATCATGAAACATATGATTTTTGCTCAAATGGATAGCACTTTGAATATCGAGTAGTATCAGCCAAACCAAGTTCAAACATCAACCCATTCAACCATATTCCCTATTTCACATCATCAGTGATAGTAATATATTCTGTTTCAGTAGAAGATAAAGCAACAACCTTTTGAAGTTGAGATTTCCAACTAACAACGGTACCGCATAATGTATAAAAGTAAGAAGAAGTTGGTCTCTCATTATCTTTATCTCCAACAAAATCATAATTAGTATCTCTTTAAAGTTACACCTTTTTTACTTGATTAAAACATTAAACCCAAGTTAGGTGTGCCTTTAAGACATCTAAACAACTATTTTAGAGCATTCCAGTGTTCTTCCCTGGGTTACTCATAGACCCACTCAATATACTAATTACAAATGCAAAATCAGGTCTGATACAAATCATCAAATACATAACAGAACCAAACCACCAAAAAAGAGCTTTTGCAGCGGTCAAAAAATGCTGCAAAAGACTTTTTGTAGCTTTTATTCACTGTTGCAAAAAAGTCTTTTGCGGTATTTTTTAAACGTTGCGGTAGACCTTTTTTTTTTTTTTTTGGTTATATGTGGTAATTGACCAACAAAATTGAAAATGGCACTTTGTGAACAAATTTTGGAATTGCATAAAAATTGATAATCAATACAACATTTGGATTTCCTAAGCATAGCTGATAAAATTTGGTCTTCCAAATATACATGGGATAAAATTACATACTAATGTTTTTTGGAATCAGGCAGAGCAAGTGAACAACACACATATTTACTACAAATAAGTAATTATTTCCCAATATAACATTCCTCTAAATTAAGCAGTAATTCAAGCCAAAAGCCAGAAATTCTTATGCCATCTGGTGCCGATAAGATACCCACTAACTCCTTTGCTTTGCTTCCTTACTCCAATTATCAAGCGATCCAACACATTTACTTCAATAGTTTCATGCAAATTCGAAGCCGGATGCAAAATCGCCATGAATCCATTAGACAACACTTTCATAGTTTTACCAATAGCAGATTCCTTCAACCTTCTCTCCTTTTTCTTCTCCACTTGCCTCTTCAAGAACACTCTTATCAGTTCCAACTGCAAGTCGCCTTTTCGATTTGTACTGCAAATCCAATAAATATTCCACATTTTGCCACCAAGTCCCCTTAACAATTCTTAGGTAATAAGAGAAAATATTTAGCATGGCAGAATAAAATAAGCATAGCAGAATTAGTGAATTCAACTAAAACACCATTTTACATCAATCAAATGCACAAAAACAGACCAAAAATAGCAAGAAATTCAGGTACAGGGCTACTAAGAAGAATTTACTTATCGCTCCAGAGAATAATGTGCAACAATTAAATTTACCTAACAATAAATATTGTACATTATTTGAATAGGATAAAAAATAGGAAAGGTAAAACCAGGCAAGTTTTGGGGAATTTCAACCATCCCCCTTGCCCATTGGTATCTAGTGTAAGATTGGCAGTGTTCAATGAGCGTTTCGAGCATTCATATTGCTTGATGGTATTTAACTACAAGTCTGCAGACTCAGCACAACAGGTAAATAGCTATTTTATGAAGTCTCTAGAGAAGCTGTAAGTATTCATGAATTTGTCTCTAGAGAAGCTGCAAGCATTCATGAATTTGTATAAAATTTTAACATTGATAATTGCATTCTTCAGCAATGCGTACCTCGTAACACAATGTGGGAGCAACCATGAAGTATATCAAACTCTTAAAGCTAACACCATGAGAGTCATCCGTGTTCCAATAACTAGACAATGCTTCATATTTGGATCATCACAAACCTTACGTTTCTTGAATTTCTTAGCCACCACAGATTCTTCAGAGGCATTAGGCGCCACCACCTCCGTCGCCTCGTAACCACCACAATAATATTGCTCTACCACATCCTCCACTTCCTCATGGTTGCCATCATTTTCAACCTCTTCATCATCTTTCAAGCAAAAAAACTCAATCCATTGTAATTCATATTATGTTAGACTCGATCCTAATTGTGTAGTTTTAGTTCTTACATTGTAAGTATGGCTTTAGCATAGAAGGACTTGTTGCGCCAAATGTTAGAACCACTCAAAAGGTTATTCTCTAGTAATCTACAGCATGAATCATCTTATTGAGCATAAAAAGTTTCATAGATAATGAAATATCATACTAAACTTACAAATGTGCCGTCGCTATAATAATTGCATGATATTTAAATTCTAGAGTTTTGGAAGTTGTGAAAATGTTTCAGGAATGGATCTATTGAGATGGTTATTTGAGAGATCACTACACAAGACATTTAAGGACAATAATAAGTTTTGCAGACCATCAAACATGTACACAATCTGCTAGCATAAAAAACTAAAAGTAGCTTATATATAGGAGAATATATGCTAGATGGAAGCAGAGCCCATAAAAATGATTAATCTAGCAAGTGAAGTTTCATACATAGTTGTCATATTGTCTGAAAGCTAATTCACTCGTATTGATCCAGAGAGCCCATTCCAACTGAGATCTCTATGACAGAAGTAAGCCAGTAAGCTAAGCAAATGTGATGAATTTAATGACTAGTTGTGAAAGGAGGAAAACAATATTGGTTGACAGAGACGAAAATGCAAAAAACTCAAAATCAAACTTACATATAACTGAGATTTCCTTAATGCATTTCCAATTAAACGATCCATAACTGCATGATTCTGAATCGTCCTCGTCCTCCATGAATGAGCCCACGGTGGCATCATCAACACCGTCAATCTCAGAATCACCACTGGCCTCAAAAAGCATCAAACAAGACACATCAAGAACTACCCTCTTTTCCATATTATCAAAAGAATCATAAAACCCACAAAGAAAATCGATAAAATTGAACATATAGATACACTTTATATACAGTTTTTTCTCTTTCTCTCAGAATTTACAAGAAGAACAAATACAATTATATATAATGAAATCACTGATTCCCAAAACATCTTTTCTTTGAACAAATTCAGAAAACTCCCAATCCACAACTTTAAAACAAAAACCCCCAAAACCTATAAACACTAAAGACCCATCAAAATCTCCCTCGCTAAAAAAATTAAGCGCAAAAATAATTAAACTATACATATAACAACGTAAATAAAATTTTGTACCATTAGCTGTATTAAGATGTTAATTCTGCCGGCGCTTGCGATTTCGTAACCAACCAAAGAGGATGACATCCGGGTCGGGCTTTGAACAGGGCAAGTCAGGTAGCATCTCGATCCTGAGAATTCAATCTGAAAAGTTGACATCAATGAATGCGAATGCAAAGTCCAAGGCCGAGTCCGTGGGGGTGGAATGGTGGTGAGAGAGGAAATTGATTGGGTTCCGGATTGTGTGGGTTTGAGAGAGAAGAAGCCATTTTCATTTTTTGTCACTGGGTTGGAGAGGAATGAATGGAGGGAGGGAGGGAGGCGTGAATAAGGGTAGTGTATGGGTTCATTAGAGAGTTTTAGCAATGTTTGTAAAATGTTGTGAAAAGTAAGATTTTTCTCAATGTTTGACAAACGTTGCAAAAAGTGACCTTTCGCAAACATTCCGCAACACTCAATAAACGTTGCAAAATGGGTCTATCACAACATTTTTCTAAAAAATGTTGCCAAAATGTTGCAAAAAGGGGTCTATTGCAACATTTTTCTAAAAAACGTTGCCAAAAGTAATTTATACTAATAAATGGCAACATTCACTTACTAAAATGTTGCCAAAACACCCATTTAACAACATTTATCAATAAATGTTGCCTTTTTAGTGTTGTAAAAGGCTTTTTTTGGTATAGTGCCAACAACATTTGCATAAGGTATTAAACATTTTAGCATACTCTTCTTCAGAATTGGGACAACACTTAAAAGAAAGTTTAAAATAATTATCAAGAGGCAATGTTACAGGTTTACAATCATACTTGTTAGATTTTTTCAAAATTCTAATCACATATCTTTCTCTTTATTTCTCCAAATTTGCATGCCTAATATATTTTTTGTAGAACCAAGGTCTTTCATTTCAAATTCAGGCTTCGATTTAAATTTTATATCATCAATTTCAGACTTATCATAACTGGTAAGCAACATATCATCCACATAGAAAACTAAATAAAGAGATTTTTCACCTCCATTACCTTTAAAATATAAATAGGTATGAAACTAACTCCTTTTAAAACCAAGTTTTAGAATAAAAGTATCAAATCTCTTATAACATTGTCTTAGAACTTGCTTTAATCTATATAAAGATCTTTTTAACATACAAACTGTATCTTCAGGATTTCCATTTTTAAAACCAACAGGTTGCTTCATGTAAATTACTTCATCTAAATCACCATTCATGATAGCAGTTTTAACATCCAATTGGTCAAGTTCTCATTTAAACTGTGCAACTAAAGCAAGCAAACATATAAAAGTGGAATATTTCACAGCTGGAGAAAAAATTTCAATGTTATCAACACCTTTTTTTTAGTAAAACCTTTTACTACAAGTCTAGCTTTATATCTAATATTTTTACTATCTCCTTCCCCTTGTTTTATTTTATAAATCCACTTATAATCAATCGGTTTCTACCATTTAGGCCTTCTAAGAAGTTCCAAGGTCTTGTTTTTCAAAAGTGAAGACATTTCATCTTCCATGACAACTTTCCAGTTTTTACTTTCCTTACACTTAATGGCATCATCATAGGAGTTTGACTCATTTTCGAATTGTTCTTAATAAGTGAAAAAAGAAACAAAATCGTCACCGTCAAATCTAGTAAGAGGTCTGATCTGCCTCCTTTCCCTATCTATTATGAGTTGATACTCATCTGAAACGAAAGCAGCAGGATCAGATTCATCAATTTGATCAATTTCAATTTCAGATTCAATACCAACTTCATCTACTAGAGGTACAGGATCAATAGATTCAATTTGACGAGGCTCCACCCCAATTTGAACATCCTTACCAAACAAAACTTTATCTTTTCCTTCTAAACATGCATTAAAGACTCATTGAAAACAACATCTTTTTGAAGAATGACTTTATACCCCTTTTCACACTTAACCCACAATCTGTAACCTTTAAGATGTTCATCATAATCCAAGAAAACACATTTAATGGATCTAAGTTCCAATTTTCTAATATTTTGATGAACATATACAGCACAACCAAATACCTTTAAATGAGAATAATTCATAGAGCCATCAGACCATACAGATTCAAGTACATCAAAATTTAAAGCTTTAGTAGGACTTGTATTAATAAGATATGCATCTATTTTAACGGCTTCACCCCAAAACAATTTGGGAAAACCAGAACTTAGTAGCATACATCTAACTTCATTTAATAGAGTCATATTCATTCTTTCAGCTATTCCGTTTTGTTGAGGAGTATCAGTAATAGTTTTATGTCTCGAAATACCATTTTCTTTACAGAAATTGTTGAATTCCTGATTGCAAAATTTTATACCATTGTCAATCCTCAAGATCTTTATCTTGTGTTTAGTTTGGTTCTCAATTTAGGTTTTCGAGGCTGAAAAAGTTTCATTTTTAGTTTTTAATAAGAAAATATTTTCCTAGAATAATCATCAATGATTACCAAAAAAATATTCAAAACTAGATAAATTACACACAAAAGCAGGACCCTCAGATCAGCATGTAAATATTCCAATATTTGTTTGGATTTATGAATTCCACTTTTAAAAGGTAGTTTGACTTGTTTCCCTATAACACATTGTTCACAAGAACCAAAATCACCAAGATTTTATTTTCCAACAAATCCTTTTGATTGTAAAAAATATAAAGCTTTTTTGCCAATGTGGCCAAGTCTATCATGCCACAATTTTGCAAGTGTAAACTGTTCAGATACAGTAAAAGCAGTTAAGCCAAGCAGGGGTTTAGCTTTCAAAAAATAGAGACCGTGTCTCTTAGGGGTACTTATGATTAAATCATTGCCCCTAAGAATTTTAACGTGTCCTTGACCCATATTTACGTTAAACTCCATATCATCTAACATACCTAAGAATACCAAGTTTCTCTTCAAGTCAGGTATATACCTAGTTTCTTTAAGAAATAAAACATTTCCATTTTCCAATAATAATATTGTAGTCCCTATTCCTCTTACTTTATAGGTAAAATTGTTTCCCATTATCACTTGCCCTTCAGTGACACTTTTGAAATCAAGAAAATAGTCTTTATTTGGACACATATGAAAGGAACAACCTGAGTCAAATCAGTTGTTTTTCCATATTAACAAGGACCAATCTAGAATTAGACCTAGCTTTATTATACACTAAAGAATTTCTGCCTTCATCAAACTTATTATCTTCAATTCATTTTTCTTTTTAAAATAGTCTTTGACAAAATATCTCAGTTTCCCACAGTAATAGTTTAGCCTTAGCTTTAGACTTATGTTTATCATTAAATTAATTTTTATTTTCAGTAAAAGACTTGGGATGATAATTTGATTTACCAAAACCTTTCCCCATTACTAGCAAACCATCTCCAATTGGATTATTACCAGAATCAGATTTTAGCTCTAGAGCCTTATTTCTTAAAGAATTTATTATCACATCAATAGTAAGTTCTTCCCTACCATACTCTAGAGCAACCTTGATGTCTTTATATCTGCCAGTAATGGAGTTCAACAAGACTACAACTATCTGATCTTTTGAAAGTCAACAGAGGGATCCATTTTGGAAGAAGAGAATTGTTTTGATAAAAAAACACTTATTTGAAGTAGTCTTATTCACATACTTTGCATAACGTTTGGTCTGCAGTTGAGAGGCAGTTTTGATCTCACCAATACTTCTTATCTCATTTTCAGATAAGTACAAGAAAATAGTATTCCAAGCAATGTCTTCAAGTTTAGCTTTCTTTGCAGGAAGTAATTCAACAGGCCAACTATCATCTAAGGCCTTAACACATCTCATTTGCATTAAGATAGCCTTCATTTTTTGACTCCACAAGTTGAAATCAAATTTTCCATCAAATTTACTGACTTCAAATTTTGCAGAAGCCATGTTATAGTCAAGCGAGACTCACAGACATAAGACAACTTACACAATTATGTAAAGAACATCAAGAGTAGAGATTGGTGGCAATCAAAAAATCATAGTAATACATGTAGTTGAACAAGACTTTCAAATATCAGGCACTTTTAAAGAATATGCAGATTGAAACAAAAAAGAAAAAAAAAAAGAAAACACGGCAACAGATATCACATATTAATGTTTCACAGATTCCTCCTGTAAGATTACAGGTGCACCCCCGTACTTGATTCATCTCAGATTCGCAAGACCTTGTAGGAGCCTTTGGACAAAGAGTAAGATCAAGGGGGTTCCAGTGTACGATAAATCAAGGGAAAAATCAAGAAAACATAAATAATTTTAAAAGCGAACTTTACAAAAGTTTAGAAAAATCTGAACCAGAAAGCTTAAAACTTGATATTATGTAATTTTGCTTAACAGCAATTCTAAAGATTTTGGATCCTTTTTAGATCAATCGTTCTTCTCCAAGATCCAGATATCTTGATCCTCGTTTAATGGCTCTGATACCATTGTTAGGTCAGGAACACACAATATAAGACCAAGAAGCAAAAATACCAAAACCTTCTCTAAAATAAAGAGCAGAAATGAAAAGGAACACAATTGATATATTTCGGCCTAAGCCCCGGAGGTTCCATGACCACTTCGAACACGTATATCCCCGTTGAGCATCCAAAAGTTGGATTATGCTCGGTTCCACTATAACACCCAAAATGGAAACAAAAATTACAATAATGTTCAGCCAAATCACAAAGAATAGTACAGACTCAAAATACAACGATCGATCTCCATGAACCACAAAGAATCATGATAAGTGTATTTTATACACTTATTAGTGCCGTTAAACTAAAGCAATTGTCGTTACTTTAAATGATATGAGCCTTAATTTTGTATATATTTTGTTTGCTAGGTACATCTCGATGCAAAACCATGGAATTGAAGAAAATGGGCTGAAAAT
>CAIGRF010320722.1:0-16280 GCA_903798235.1 Fraxinus ornus | reverse complement strand
CCATAATTTTATTGCTTTCATAGTTTTAGAACATAGTTAAACAAAAATCCACCATATATTGTTATTGTTTCGAATTTAGATATATCGATTGCACTAGAATTAAGCTTTATGCCCTGTGGGACGATAACTCACTCATCACATTTATTACTTGTACAACGATCCTGTACGCTTGCGGGATTATTTTGCAACAAATCACTTCAGTTACTCAGGATTTACAAATCAGACACTTCCTAACAGATATCATCAAATAGAGGTAACAACATTACAGATCGCCTTCTCAAATCAGATATTTGAGAAGGAATTACAGAAAGAACAAAAAACCAGAGAAAACCCTTAAACGTCGCACTCTCAGAGAGAACATAATAAAAACCCTCAAGCCAACACACGAAAAATGCCAAATGAAATGACATTAAAGTAAAAGAACCTTCCAGAATTCAAACCAACAACCAAGATTCATCCACGTGTCACAATCCGGTTGAAAGTGTGGTTTAATGAAATTGCATTTGCCAAATATACGCTTTTACCACTATTGAATTTGGTTCAATTCCCACACATAAAGCTTCTCTAGTAATTCCATTTTTTAAGATTGTGTCATTTTATTTGGCCAAATCTTTTTACATCAATATTCTCCAATGGATTTCCTTCAATATCTTTCCCATAATTTGGAAGCGCTTAATTATGTACAAAAATATTGTCAACAAATTTTTTTTCGATCTTATTTCTTTCTTCATAATGTCATAACTACTGATATATTTGATTTTTTTAATATTTTAGGTACCTATACGTTTTTTAAGATTTTACAAATTTTTATGTTTATATACTCACCAAGGGTATATGCCTTCTCAATTGACCATTTTTACTATTTACTCTGTTTCTTTTGAAGGTTTTTGTCTTGGAATCAAAGGCCATCATGCTTCATACGTGCTATTGATTTGTTAATGTTAATATTAACGAATTATCCTTTCAAGATAGACAATTTTAGTTAGAGCATTTCAAGCATCTTAATACCTTCCCCTAATACTTTGTCCAATCAAATTGATAGTTAGAAACTTGTTATAAGATATTACTAGTTAGGAATCCATCATACTGTGGTGGAGAGACTCTACTTATATTGTACTATTAAAATCATTAGATGGGAAACATTAGGCTCTAACAATGTAGTGGGAAATTTTTTGATGTTGGAATCATGCATGCAGTGTTGAAGCATATAAAATAGTATTCCCTCGATAGAAATGGGAATCACTATGTTCTCTATTGTAATTGTTTAGAAATGAATTGGAGGCATTTAACAAAAAGGCTAAACTAACATTTATCAAAAGTTTGAGTTTTCACTTAAACATAAAATAATTAGGAAATTTACCTTTGTCAATAAAAGATTATTAATTGCTTAATCATGCAAAACATATATAAATGAAGAAACTGTATTTCTCCCTTAGCCTCTCCATTTGTATGTATTTATCGGAATATAAATTTGCCCTGTACAATAATTAAATATTTAAAAACATTGTAGGATATTAAATATGTATATTTGTTATGAAAAGAGAGAGAAAGAGAAGAGAAAATAAAAATCAATAGATTTGTGTATTATAATGAGAACTAAAACCCTATATTTATAGGGAATGATTAGGGATGCATATGGTAACAATTTCTAGGGTTGTAGGGGTGCAATTAACTTACCATTTACAACACTTCCCCATGAATGACACATTACAAAATATCTATTTCGTCAAAATCATACAAATAGGCAATCACTACATCGATAAGGCGTATATCGAGCCTTTGTGACATAGTCAAACTAATTAAGAATCTAAAAGTGATGATGTCCATTACAGGATAATATGTTTCCTCATAATTATTTTCTAGTTTCTATAAGAAACTTTGAACTACGATTCGGGCTTTGTATTTTGTAATTTCATTATTTTCATTTCTCTTTTGTACAAAAATCCATTTGTATCCAACATGGATTACATTTTTAGGTATTCGAACTATGGGTCCAAACACTTTCTGCTTCTCTAAGGAATTCAATTTCGTCTATACGTCTTCTTTCTACTTTGGCCAATCATTTCTATTTTGATAGTCTTTAACAAATAATGATTCAGGATCCTCATTTTGCCTAATATCAAGAAGCATGTTAAGGATGAAAATATTGTTATAACAACATTATTTTCCCTCCCATAAATTATGAGGTAACATATAATTTATTGAAATCTTATTATTTTCGGACACTTGTGATACTTGAGGAACCATATTTTCAATATTTGATTGATCAATCTTCTCTAATGTTATATCTGCTGAAGCTTTTGGTTGGTTTCTTACTTGTACTTTTCCTTTTCGAGGTATAGAGTCTTTTGAACTAATTGGTCGACCAAGCTTCTAGTGTATTTGAGATTCATTTGTTACAGCAAATTGTCATGCAGGGACATCAAATTTTGCTGGAATATTTTTTACTTGTATATATGACATTCTCACTTTTCCTATGTCAACAAATACATTTGGTAATTAATTTTTAATTTTTTGCAAATGAATGAATTTTTCAACCTCTTGTCACATTGATTGCTGCGGGGATCAAAGTGAGATAGAGTTGTTTCATTCCAAGAATTTGTACCTTGTTCCCAAAATTGGGAAAGTCATTTCATCAAAATGACAATATGTAGAACGTGCAGTAAATAAATCACATGTTAAAGGTTTAAGATACCTATTAATAGATGGTTAATCAAAATCAACATAAATCTCAAGTTCTTGTTGCGGACCCTTTTTAGTCCGTTGTGGGGTGAAATAAGGACTTCAAAAGTACAACCAAAAATCCGCATGTGAGACATATTAGGTTCCTGGCCAAATGCCAGTTGCAAAGGTGAATATTGATAATATGTAGTTGATACGAACTAATGACGCAGCATGTAATATGACATGACCCCAAAAAAAATAATACAAGCTCTTCAGTAGCTTTCAACGATATTCGATGCACCTGATATCGTATTAATATTATTTTCTGCTAATATTGTTGAAAAATGTTATGGGTAGTTGCACTATCAATCAACTGAATATCTTGGCAATCCATCGTGAATCTTCTCTAAACTTTGAAAAATTAAGCTTTCGTTGCTGATAATGTGCTATGAAAAGAGAGAAAAAGAGAAAATGGGAAAAAGTCAATAGACTTGTGTGTATTATAATAAGAACCAAAATCCTATGTTTATAGGGAAAGATTATGGATATATATGGTAATAATTTCTAAGGCTGTAGGGGTACAATTGTCATTCACCATTTACAACAATATTGTGTTTCTGCAAGAACACTTTCATATTCTTTAGAGATACTTGACTATTTTGTATACAATTATATTTTTTGAGGAGTATAAGCATACTACCCTTTGTTTTTTTAAATACTAATATGAATAAAACCATTCTTTAAAACAATAACCCAATATTCTTCCAGGATTGCGAAATATTTGTATATAAATTGTTTCTATAGGAGAATTAACACATTTATTAGATTAGATTTGTACTTGTATAAAGTTAATATTTGGGTCTAACACAATATTATTTAGAATATTAATTTGTACGAGATTTTGATTTCTCATGAATAACCAAATAATATTTTTCTTGAATATTATTTATTTAGGTCTTGTTTCTTCAGTAACATTAAATCAAGATTCTTCATTTTCTTCATATTATGGTATGCTTTGTTAGAAGCAACAACATAATAACATTTTGAAATATAGATAAGAGTACAGTGCTCCTTGTGGAGTAATAATACATTTTTTTGAAAAATTGATATGCATAAAATCTTGACTGTACGAGAACAACATAAAAATATTCTGGTATAATATTGATTCGTAGTAATAACACAATATTCTTTTGCATATTGATTTTAAATTCAGTACTCTTTTGAAATATTGACAAGCAATAAGCTACATTCATACAATTATATGACTGTTTTCAAATGGTATAGTCAAAACTATATAGTCAAATCGAATAATGTATACCATCATTACACAATTCGAAAATGAGAATACTAACTTTTTATTTTCTAGAGAAAGGAAGTTTTCTAACTTGCTTTGAATTAAAGAAAAAAATCAATTTTTATTGCTTTGTTGACTAGGTACTGGTGACAATAAATATACTTTTATGTGTATTTTATTGAAAATGATTATATCATATTTATAGCTTATAATTAGGACTAAATGGGGACAATGGTAATTCTCAAATACTAATTTTTAACAACAATTAATACTTTTTCCATAATTCTCACTTTTTGCTAGAACGGGCAATAAATAGACAGAATATTATAGGCTGGCTTACCTGTACAGCGGTCATATATATCAATATTGATACAGATCAGTCTGGTTGTAATTTTATGAATTTAGCATATATAATGAATATATTTATAGAATTTCATATAATCTCATCGAATTTACTAACAATTAAATATGGAAAAAATATAACAGCAAAGAAATGTCTATGCATAGAATCTCTAATCATTGAATGTACATCCACCTATTTATAGAAACTCTCACACAAATTGCATACTGAAGAAGAGAAAAAACAAAATAAAATTGAATTAAGAGTATTGATATGGAAGGAGTTCTTAAGAAATTTTTATTGCTTTGTTTACTAGTCACCATTGCCATGGCTTTGTTGAACAGTGGTCATGCATTTGGTCTGCCTCCGTGCTGCGAACATGAGTTTGGATATGACCCTAATTGCTTCCATCGTGCCCTGTCCATGGCTGCTCGCTTGGCAAAACCGTAGCTAATTCGACTATTTTCATCGAGTTGTAGTAATTTCCAATAAATCTATTATGATCATGATCATTCTGCAATAAAATATCAAATGTTTATTATTTATAAAAATGCTTCATTATTTATAATTTTCACGTTAATTTTTCTTCGCCTAGTGATTTTCGAGAATAATTGTGAAGAAGTCATCATCAGAATTGCTAGCATAATTCATTGTTCTATTGTCGAATTCTATTTGTATTTTTAGTCACAATTTAGGAAAAAGTTGATTCTTTGGACTTGGGTGCTTACTTGTTTATGGTGAATAAATTTTTGTAGTCAATAATAAATTTCTCAAATTGAAATATCAATATAATCCACAGGTGACAATTTTTCCAATATTTTCCAGTAAATCAAGACAGAAAATTCTAATATATGGTTCACATTGAAAAAAATAAAACGTTAAAAACAGTGGAGACAACCTAGAAATTCTGAAAATATATATTAAAATGTCTTTCAAAAACATATTATTCTTGTTGACATATCTTTAGTGATTATTTCTTTATATATTTGAGATAATTATCAAGTGGTAAACTTCGCAAAACTTTTTAAAATTCAACGCTTGCCTTGATCCTCCTTTGATAAGTCCTTTCACCAAGGTAATTTGATCGAAGTTAATGGCTCATGTAAAATTTTTGGGATACCTCACTATTTCTGTCATTGGGCTGTGAATTTCAGCCCAAATATGAAGGACAATCCGGGTTGGCCTGTTTACTTGCAAACTCGCATTATCAAACATGCCTTTAACTTTGTGGAGGTTGATAAAATCTGGCCTTACACCTGGTTCAATATTGGGCGTCTATCTCAGTCTTTTCGTATTTTTCGTTCTTCCTTCGTTTGGTTTGATCTCTGTAATCTTAAGTGAATCTCTATATTATACTTAGTGTATATTTTGAGAGATTATGTGGAGTGTACTGTGGTGAATTTCTGTGAGGTGAAGACTCAAAACCAAGGAAATCAAGAAAAAATCTCTGATTTCTTAGAACATTTGTGCTCTACTCTTCTTTGCCGATTTTAGTGGATTTAGAGCAATATCTACTTTTTGGATGCTCAACGGGTGAAAAATCTTATGTTGATATATTTTGATTTTTACGATTTACTTTCTACAAACGCTTTTGATTTTTGAATGTTTTGACAAACTCGATTGGGACCAACACCCCACATATACATTAAGATGAACATATTCTTCTCCACAAGATAGTTCTACTCTAGGCACTATCTTATAATTAAGAATAAATCTAAGTGTACAATATTGGCTGACAACAATGGCTGACAATCATGTGTTGTCAAAATCCTAATGTAAAATACAGTTTTTTAAAATAGATGGACATGATGATGCCAAGTAGGACGTTGTCAACCATTGTTGTACGTATAGCATGGTCCATCTTGTAAAGGCAAATTCACCATATCAGTTTCGACCAATTGTGCTTAGCAGTTTCCTATTTATACTTTCACTTTGAAATTGGAAAGCAGGTTAGCAATTATAGCAGTGAGAATTGTGGCACCTAATATATTCGAATTTTTCAGTTGTAGAAATCTTGAGGATAGAATTGCTTTAGCTTCAAATTGCCTTAACACACTTTTGATAAACATTCTTTTGGTGGAAACTTTAGGCTAAAAATTAGTTGTAGGTACTTTTTTCCAAACAATAAAATGTAGAATGTAAGAAAGATCAAGACTCGTGGAAGCATGAAATCCTAAAGTTGTTAAGTGCTATGACTTTAGTAGACAATCACTTTCGTGATACAACGATCGAATCACTTGTGCAATAACAAACGAATTTCAAAAAATTAATTATAAAATCTTTTCTTATAGAGTTCAGAAGACGAAAATGATTTGTAAAGAAGCTTTATGCACATACAATGATACAAACAAATTATAATCTCCACTAATAAGTTAAAATTTAGTAGAAAATAGTGATTTTTACTATTTCACTAATTCATCCGATAACTATATCTAATAGTCTTACTTTCCTAGCCAGTTTGACAGAAATAAACCTGAAAATAATAACAATTAAAAAAAATATTATTTAGATCAAAGAGGCCTCAGAATTTAATTCTTCTTTTTTTTCAAATAATTTAATAGAATTTAATTGTTTCTTTCAAATAAAATACATGATATATATCTAACAATAAAATGACACCTCATAAAGGTGTTCAACGAATAAGACGGTCAGTCTAGTGAAGGAAATACTATCAGGAATGATTTTGGGGACGCGTTTAGAGGTTGGAACTTTAACATTATAAGTTTAGCACATCTCTCAATTAATTTTAATAAATTTTTATGTCAAGGGCTACTTCAAATGTTAAAAAGGCGACCCTATATCTCTATTACTATTTTTTAAAGAACACTTCGCGAGATGACGACTATGTCTGAGGCCTTGGGTTTTAATGGGTTTGTTATCAGGTGAATTGGTGAATGGGGAGAACATAAAATTATTCATGGAAAATCCATTGTTTTGCGACATGCACTTGCCCTTCTTTCTTCAATTAGAATGGAATGGTACAACTTATCATTTTGGTATTTGGGTGTCCTTTTGTGTTTAAGGGGATCCCATGAAGGTGGTGGATGCAACCGATTGCTGATAAAACCAAGGCCAACATAGTCTTGTGGATGGGCTTCACCCTCTCATTTGCATGAACACTTACCCAAACGCCCAATCGTGGACTATTAAATATTTAAATGGCTTGTGGGATTTGAAAATATATGATATATATCTAATATCAACATGACGCCTCAGAAAGGATTCGACAAAATGAGGTGGTCATTCTAGTAACACTACACCAAAAAAGGGCTTTTGCAGCGGCCAAAAAACGCTGCAAAAGACCTTTTGCAGTGTTTTTCCAAGTGTTGCGAAGGTCGGTGTTGCCATTGAGGGAAGATTTTTTGCAGCGTTTATTCACCGTTGCGAAAAACTCTTTTGCAGCATTTTTTAAACGTTGCGTTAGACCCCCTTTTGAAGCGTTTTTGTAAACGTTGCGTTAGACCCCCTTTTGCAGAGTTTTTTAAACGTTGCGTTAGACCCCCTTTTGCAGCATTTTTGTAAACGTTGCTGTAGACCTCATTTTGCAGCGTTCTTTAAACGCTGCGGTAGACCTTTTTTTTCAGTTATGGTAATTGAGTAATTGACCCACACAATTAAAAATTACACTTTGTGACATTTTGGAATTGCATAAAAATTGATAATTTCATTATAAATTTTTGAATCAATACAAAATTTGAATGTGATACAACACGACCTATCTAAAAAGGAGTAAGATAAACAATAAAATTGTTTCATCCATCATTCCACTACTGGAAGAAGTAGAGACATAAAATATCATCCCCAAATGCGGCCACTTCAACCTACGTTTGAACCCGGACTCTATTAGTAGAAACTAGTAATATGCCACCAACTTCATCTTCAGATGAATCACTCTCCTCAATTACTTCATGGGAGTCATCACTTTGCCCTTCATCATCATGGTAGAACCTGCAAGAAAGTCAAATCGAAATATTTAAAGGAGCCAGCACAAAACCACTTTGATGCTCACATTTTCCACACCACCTGAGATTTGCACGTGAGACAAATCAGGACATCCTTGGGTGCAATTCACCCAATTTAACCAAGACACTCATTCAGCCATCCTAAGAGATTGACAAGCAATTCCGCTAGCCATGCAATCTCATCATTGGAGATAGGTCGCTTCATCCAATCGCCCTTGTAATTTATTTCACCCCCAGTACGGGTTTGAAAACAACTTCTAGGCTCGAATCTTACATCATGTGATTGCTGCTGCGTAGTTTTTGACTTACATGGTGTTCCAAATGAAGAAGAGTTTGTAATAGGACCACCAAACAAGATGCCCACTTGGGCTTTCAAGGAGTCTAGACACTGGAGACTCTGAGCTACATTGTTGCTATAGATTGCTTGCAGCTCAGATTCCGCTCGCAATAAAAACAGCTGCAGAAAGAGCAATTAGCCGAAGTTACTCTATTTATCCAGACAGGCACAAATTGCAACCAAACGACACTCAAAATCAAACCTGAAGCAATTGTTGTCCACCATCTTCTCCATCACTGAAAAGCCATAAATCTTTGTTCCAGTTCTCACACAAGAAGGATCCATCTGCATCAGTCTCACATAGGCCATCCTCCCAGTCCTGAAGCATTTGGATAAGATTATTAAATAACAAAATACTGTCATGGACTAGTACACAATATCTACAAGACTCGCCAATATGCATAAATTAAGATTTTTCCAGGAAGGGCGGAAAATAAAAGACTAAGAAGAGATGAACCTAAGAAGCACAGACATGAAGAAAGAATTCAGCTACTAGAAGCAAAGACAGAAAATATTTAATATCAAACACTGGTGATTGATATATTACCCTTCAGGAAGCAATCATTTGTTTTTTCAAATAAACAATTTCAAGAAAAAGAGTTGCATGTGAAACTATGATTGGACTGCAAATATCAGCTGATTGAAGTGACTGTCCATATCATTGACTTCGAACATTGATATGCCAAGAGTGTTGGATTTCAAAGTTCACAATGGAATTAATACAAATATTGCATGGGCATATATGGCCAACATATCAATTTCTGTATGATAAGTTTTCTGAAAAGCTGAAATTCCTTCGTATAATAGACAAATGTTCTTCGAAGACTTTCATATATTCATAGAAAGGTCTAAAACAAAAGTAAATTGATAGATTCATTTACAGATATGGAGACATACAGAAAGGAATAGTGAAAGGCATGGGATTGAAAAGGAGATGCAAATACCTGTAATTGTTGGCGGATTGTCGGAACAAATCTGTTTAAGGTATTAAGATGAGACCTAGATGATTCAGCTGGTTTCGAATGAAAAACAGTGTCAACATTCTTTATGAGATCCTTCAGCTCTGTCGATGAAGTTAATATGTTTATAACCTGCATGAATAAAACTGGGAACTGAAGTGTCTGGAGAAATACTAAAAACAAAATTAACATAGAAACCTAGCACAAAGGAATCATCCACCATCAAAATCCTCCTCGCCTATTTTCCAGACTCAAGTCAATTAACTAATAAAATTCTTCACTGAAAATTGGGCTGATATGACATATACCCACGATCAGAGGTATTTAATAGCCAAGGAAGACATTTTGATTCATATTTTAGGCCAGTAAGAACCTCAATCTAACATTTGGATACAAGTGAAATATTTTAATATTTTTTCCACAAATACTTCAATCGGGAGAACATTTTCAGAAACTGGCAATAAAAAACAAACATTTTATTATTTGATCACATAGCCAACATAGAAGACCGTGATATTAGTGCCCTTCTGGAAATTTTTGATTTATGCAAAAGAAGGCCCAGAAGTACTTACATAGAAGATAAAATACAGTTAGAGAATGCTTGATCACCGAGATTCACAACTTCTCCAATTAATTGGCCACTTTTGATGTGCTATATCAAATTCCAACAGCTATTTTTACTTTTATTCTTACTCTTCTAACATGCATTGTGCATCTATGCTATGGACAGAAACTGTTTTGAAAACAAACGAACAACTTTAACAAATTCCATCTTGAAGTCACCGCCATCCTATGTAGAAAGTTATAAATGATAAGAAAAAGGAGTCAAACCATGTCACTCTAAAGTTTCTTAGTTTTTTAGTTTCTAGCATTTTGGCAATACTATAATATCTGAAAACTAAGATGGCGCCTAAAGCAAACTTAGCCCAGATTTCACTTTATCATGAACCAGGAAAAAAATTAGTAGTATTACGTATTAGTACGTACTTGAAAATATTGAAAAAAATATGTCAAAAAAACCCAATAAAATTTATCTGTATTATTTTATTAACTAAATAAATATTAAATGCATAAACAATTAAGGTGGGTCTTTCAAAATAGTTATTTTGTCAATTGTGTTTGAGTAATACTTGCGAGTCATTCGAAATGTATGGATAAAAAATGATTTAAATGTTTTTGAAACAATTTATAAACATAAACCAAACATAAGCTTAACTTTTAACAATACAATATTTTTTTTCCTTCTTCTTTTAAAGAAGACAACGGTTCAACTTCAAATGTTTTAAACTAGCCTTGCAACAAAAGAATATTAGGAATCTAACATATAATTCCACTAGAGCCCTTTTTCTCATATATGCCTCAAGAACATGATAAAAAGTTGTAGTCAAGAAAAGAAGCCAGTCTAACTTTTACAATAGAACCACTTGTCGTATATAATTTCCAGCTATGTATGAAATAAGGAAGCCAAAATCACAAAAAGATTTATAAGACCATCATGGTGATGATAAATAAGAGAGTATTTACCGTAATACCAAACACGGTTAATGAATGCAACGAAGTAGCAAATACAAATAAACCATAGTACTCATGTAGGTTAAACCATGTTGACAAGTAATCTCCGTTCCCTAGCACAGAGCAAATAGTCCAAAAGACTTTCAAGGACAAAGGAAACAGGAAGAGGAAGCAAGAAACAGAATTGTACCTTCTCTGGGTGCAACTCAAAATAAAAATTTGGGATTTAAGTCTTTCAACTTGAGAATCCCTATGAGCAGTGAAATTGAAGAATTGTCATCCACATGAAGAAGGAAAGCAGAACATAATCAATAATACCTATTTTCCAATGGGATGTATGGAACCCAGTCCATTTTCATCTGTTTCATAGGCAAAATTTCTTCTGTCTCCCTCTGTACTGATTTAATGCCAATTTTGTCTGAAGGAGGAAAAGGTGACAGCACCTTCTCAAAAGAAGATATGCATAAAATATCAGCAGCAAACAAGCAAAGTTAATGCTGCTATTCTTCAATACGTTACAGCATTCAACTTGGCATTTCAACAAAAAAAAAAAAAAAAAAAAAAAAAAAAAACTGACGCCAAATTTTAAAATTAAATCAACCCAGTAATTGATTTAATGAAACTTACCGGCTCTTCCGAGGAAGAAGAAACAGACGAGTGGCACTTCTGTTTTGATTTAATCAACCCTGTTATTGAGCCACTGTTATATACACGAGAAATTTGTCAAATTTTCTCTCTTTTTCCCCTGCCGTTCTATAAATATTTCACTATAGTAACCTTCACTGTCCATCTCTGATTTGAGCAACTAATCTCGAGCTTTGTAAGTACCCAAAAAAGATAACTACATTATATAGAGAAAATTATGACCCAATAGGTCACTATTTCCAGTAATTTCATCTAGATTTGCCAATTAACTCAAGTCCACCCTAAAATCCCTTTCCAAACCCTAGAAATTCCAATCAGTTAACTAGTTACTAAAAATCTTCAAGAGATTAATATCGTGCATAAAAAGAAAAGACCTCGGCGAAATCAGGCTGGTGACCAGGGTTGTGTTGGGACTCAGGCTGGATCTCAATGTCGGCGAGGCTCATCCACAATTTCTTGCATCGTGACGCACCAAATCGTTCTCCTAAAAGTAGGCACTAATCACCGCCCATGCGTCCTCCTGTGTCTCTTAAACTTAGTTGGAGCCGAGGAGAGGAGAGGAGAGGAGAAGAGGAGAGAAAAGAGGAGCCCGCGAGAAGGAAGACTGTGTGTGGTAATTTATATATACACTCAGTGACACCTTTGGCAACGTTCGGCTCAAAAAAACGTTGCAAAAGTAGGTCTTTTGCAACATTTGTCAAATGTTGCGAAAGACTTTACTTTTTGCAACGTTTGTCAAACGTTGCAAAAAGTATAGTTTTTGCAACGTTCAAAAAACGTTGAAAAAGTAGACCTTTCACAACGTTTGTCAAACTTTGCAAAAAGTAAAGCCTTTTGCAACGTTTGATAAACATTGCGAAAGGTGAGACATTCGTTGCCAATGCTCATTTTATTAACTCATGGCAACATTCACTGACTAAAATATTGCCAAAAGACCATTTTAGCAACATTTATCAATAAATGTTGCCTTTTTAGTGTTGTAAAATACCTATTTTTGTTGTAGTGTAAAGGATATGCTGCAAGGAATGATTTTGGGAACACTTTTTAGAGGTTGGATCTTTAACATTATTAGTTTAGCACCTGTCTGTTAATTTTAATAAATGATTCTGCTAAGGGTTACTTCAAATAATGTTCATTAAGGCAACATTTTATCTGTGCTATTATTTTTCACTGCAAAGGAAATTCTTACACTATATAATTCTTACCTGGTTTCTTTGGGGCCCAGAAAATTTTGAGGCCCTTAAATATAATATTTTATGGTTAAGAGAGTTCACATTTTCAGGTGGATAAATGAAATTGAGCAATTATTTGAAAGGAACAGGTTCTCTTTTGTATGTTTAGTATGCTACTTAGATACAATATTTTAATCACTAGTTTATAGTTCAGCCAACAATCAAAATGACAGGTACAGATCTATGGTCCCTTTTGATTTGTGACTTAATTTTTCGGCATTTATATCGAAACAAAAGCCAAAAATAATTAAGCAATCACGACAAATGAACATTCATACAGACATTACCATAATCATGACCAAGTGTGAGATGAATTGATATGTATTTCCATACAAACACACCTGTAAAATACAATTAAAAGAAAAAAAAATCGAAATTACAGTTTCGGCTTCAGCTTGCTTTACCTCTACTATAAAAAATAACAGATTTCGAATGAAAAAACTGTCGCAAAAATTGAGATTTTGTTGCAAAAGTAATTCAAGGACAACAAGATGCTTGTTGTGAGCATTGTCACGCTATATGAGTTACGGAATGTAATTTGCGACGGCTTTCTCTTATTTATTGCATTGATAAATTTACAACATTATTTGTTTGATGCGAAAAGTACGAAATAGCAACAAGATATATATCGCCTTAATTTGGTCGCCACTCATATTTGTAGTTAAAAATGAAAAGGACGACAAGTCAATTTGTCGTAACGATTATTTCAATATTTTTTTTTTTTGCGAAAAAAAGTATTTGTTGCAAATATTCTTTTAAAAATACGACTTTTGTTACCTGTTCTATTTTGTAACAGCACAGTCATAGTGATATATTTTTAATAACAAGTTACGTTTGTCGCAAAATGTGATTTACAATGCATTTGATATGTCGCATAATGTATTTTAAGATATCCAACATTTGTATTATGTAACAAGTGATGTTTGTAATTAATTTTATTTTGCAACACAGAGAGTTTATTGCGTCATCACTTGTGCAACGATGTATAAATGTTGCCAAATGGAATCCGTCCAACTATTTAAGATGCTATCTTTTGCAAATGAAATACCTTTCTTCTTGGTAAGGAAAAAATATGTAATGAACACATAAATTAGAGTTTATATATAAACATATCCTACTTATCCAAAACAACCCACTGCGCTTGAGCTCTCTTGGCTTCAAAAATGACCCGGAAATATAGCATCAAAAAGATCTGTTTGTCTAGTGTTTAGGCAGAATGCACGGGCTGATCAACTACTTTACCCCTATAGAGGTATGAATCATTTGTTCTTGTGCTTGTAATTATGTTACTAAAAACAAGTTCATGAAAGTTTTAAAATCAAGCAAGCGAAACTAAAACAAATTCGTAATTAAGCTTCATGGAGATGATACGAAAGTTCATGCTTTGTTATAAGATGAAAACATCAAAAGACAAATCGTGAAATGAGTAGCAACAGAGTGAAACACGAAAAAATGGCAGTTAAATGGAATGCTTCTAGAAGGCCAATTATCAAATTCTCAATATTACTTTCTTTAATGCTAAAATCTTGTTGAGTTCACAAGAACTAATTGATCACTTTTAAATCAAGCTTCATCTTCCTAATTTACAGCATTGCTGAAGTTACGAGTGAAAACTGAAAGTACCCAAATTCACTACACTGCTGGGATTTTCCAGTATAGAAAAAGCAGAACTATGCTACTGCTTTGAAGAAAATGGAGAAGGGATTTTCAGAGGACCGATTAAAATAAACCCATTTCATAACACCTCAAGTACTCATTAATAGAACCAGTTTTTTCATAAATCTCAGAACAATATACATACAAGAAAAGATCAACTAACATGCAGAGGTTTGAAGAAAATGAACAGAAATAGAAGAGAACTGATTTTATAACTTCTCAAGAAGCTCAAAATAGAACCAACTTTTCAATACATCTCAGAACACAGCAAAAAATTAATAAAAACTCAATCGGGTCTATGTAGGATTTTGAATAAATAATTAAATTTTAGAGTCTTACATAAGAAATGTTTGAGAAAAAGCATGACAACTGCTCGAAGAATCTGATGTGCAGAGGCCACACGTATCAACCTTTTGAGAAATCTAAAAATCAATATCCTCAAATTCTCCTTTTTACAATCTATACACAAAACACTCTAAATCACAAATTATCACTAAGAACTGCACAAAGCTTTTAGAGTGATGGATACTCAGCCGCTTCTTTTGAGAGAGCAGATTGTTTTCATCTAACCCTAATCTGTGAGACTCTTCATTTTATATAGGGATTCAACAATTTCTACCTAAATTATGTTAAATAGTATTTTGTAGGTGAAATTTTATGTTTATTGGAGAATTGAAGAAAAGAATGCAAAATAGCGAAAAAATGAAAAAATCCAAAGTACGAGGACTAAATTGGCATGGGCTGAACAAATAAATTTATTTTAAGGATTAACTTGCAGTACATGAAAGTTTTTGAATAAGAATGAATTTAATTAGGTGTTGGAGTTTTATTGGGCCTCAAATTGAACTTCTATTGGATGAATTTAAAGAGAAGAATTTGGGAGAAATTAGGGTGTATATATATATATATATACCTACACATATACGCGTACAGGGAGGCCGGCAGAATTAATTGAAGAAAAAATAGTTTTGGCAGCCGGTAGCTTCTGGAGTAAATTAGTGGCTGAATTATATAAGTTGAAAAGGTCAATAGCAACTGGATTAATTATCTATATATATACATTCAACTCACAAAAGCCAATTGACAAAACAAAGAAAAGGTGGAAGAAAGAGTCAACAATGCTGGCTGGATTTGGGAAGAAACTGTTGCTGGAATTGGAAGAAAATCAAGGTTTGTTGCTGCTATAAATATAATCACGCAGAGCCGGCAGAATTCTGAAGAAAAATCACATACAAAAGAGGCTGGAAAGTGAGTAAACAGAGACTGAAAATTGAGGAAACAGTGGCAGCTTCAATTGGAATTTCAGCCAACATTAACCATGTTTCGTTAATTTGTGGTGATTTCTTTCCACATTCCCATGTTTAAACTCAACATTATGATTGGCTAAATATTTTTATGCTAGGATTGATGATGGAATTTAGGTTTTTATTATATGTTTAATTTCAAGATATTCATGCCTTTTTAATACTTGTTAATTAATTATTGTGTGTTTAATACTTTAATTGCCTGCGCAACAATTAATTGATTGAGGGAATAATATTGAGACCGAGAGGTGATATATAATTCTAGCTCGTGCAATAATTGACATAGACATTATAAGAGGTCGAGAGATAATTATAATCTATGCGATCTTTATTGAATTCCTATAAATTAATGCGTTCATATGTGTGTGAATTTAC
>CAIGRF010320711.1:22853-37523 GCA_903798235.1 Fraxinus ornus | reverse complement strand
GATTAATAGAATTGCTTGACTAAAAATAAAAATAAATAAATAAATAAAAAGTTGGTTTACATCGAGTTTAGTCGTTTTCGAATCGGCTAGGCAACATCTCAAAGCTTTTAAACATTTAATTTCGGCTGATCTGGGCCATAAATTACACCGGAGAAACGACAAGAAATTATCACAAAAATATTAGCTTGTTCGATAAAATTTTATTAAAAGTTTATCAAATTTTTAATTGATCAAACCTCAATTTTTGTGGTGATACATCTCAAAAAAGACAATGTCATTGGCAGCAGCATAGGACGACCCCTCTATCCGCTACCATTATAACAAATCTTCTTTACCAGAATTGAGAGTGAACATTTTTCAACTCTTGTTCATTTCGGTTGTTACGATATTTGTTTGTCAACGGTCACAATCAACGATCATCGCCCGTGCTGAACGATAAGGCTGGATTCGCCCCTGATAATAATAAACAACTCATATTAGATAGAGATATCATTATACTCCTATTAGGCCCTTCAACTTTCAAACTTAACACATTGGGCCCCAAATTGCAGATTCCAGAATGCATCTAACTTCAATCTTTTTTTATCCAAACTCGTTCCTTTTCACCCTTTCTAGTCCATAATAGCCTTTGTTTAATTATCTAAAAAATAAAAATATTCTCAAATCTCAACTTTTGGTGGCTCAAATAATTGTAAAATCACACTTAGCAGGTGAATCCCGTCCACCCTGATGGGAATGGTGCAGCAGAATCTCGACTTAGGATAGGCTTCATTTAATTATTTTGTTTTAAGTTATAAAAATTGGAGGTTATTGTTGTCTTTTCACAGTTTAAGGTTTATTTTCACTTGTAGGATATTTAACTATGATATGAACGAACGTCATCGGTTTTTGGTGAATTTCGAATAAACAAACTCTCGAAGAAGATTCATATTTTCTATCCCAATGCGATATTCGCGGAATCAACGAATTGTTGATCTCATGTTTATTATTTATGCTTCGGTGCCCGTTCAGTGACACAAGGGTTTCAAAAATGGGCATGGCCAATTTAGCCCCCGTTTAGCTTCCATTATTCCTCAATAAATTATAATTTATTTATTTTTTCTCTTCTTATCAAATACACATTCTTCAATAAAATAATATTCACGTAAATTCAAAAAAAAATTCCTTCTTTTTTAACCATATATTCTCCAAAAAAATTATTATACGTGGTAAAAAGGGTGCTTAAACTTTAAACTAAAAATAAGATGACAAATTATTCAAGGAAAAAAAAAATCTATGCTATATTATAAATACGACTAATCTCTAATTGACCAATAATCTTGACTTTTCAACGTTGCCAGCTTCATAGAATCGAATTAAAATTACATAAAGAAGAGATGTGATATAAATATTATTTTATTTAAAAATGTATGATTGAAAATAAGTAAAAAAATAAAAAAATAAATATGTACCAAACATGTACATATAATTAAATTAATCATTACAAAATCTCCTTGAGGATAATGAAATGGATGCTGCTTTACTATTTAAGGATATTATTTAATTCATAGATTTGCTTTCCCAAGGCATACTTAATACCCACTACCCTTTGGCCTTTTATGAATTTCACGATTAATTATTGTCATTGAAACTATTAATTATTATAAGTTTCATTGATGGCATGTGTTTGTTAAATCTTGTAGATGTTCCCACGATGCAATCGAACCTAATATACGCCTCAATCTATGTGGCAATTATATGTTATTAAATGATAGATTCATTAAAACACAAAGTCAAACAATTCATTTAATTGAATTTATCATTTAATATCATTTAATTATCACATAAATTGGGGCTCAACCTCAGTGTGGATGAATATCATTATTCTAATATAAATAGTTAGCAACATCATGTTTAAACTTTGAAGCATTCTACGTCTCAAAGAATTAATGTTTTTAAATGGGATTTCATAATCAATCGAACAAGTACGTTCAGATTAAGCAAACATTTGCCGAAATACGCACTCCATAGGTCAAGCACATTACGTGCTAACAATTAGAATGTTTTTGGATCTTGCTAAATGTATATCAAAATTTATATAATGGATTACATAATGATACATGGCACTTCACCATTTATCAATTTAAAACAAAATTAACTATTTTATCCAATGTTTTTCCTATACATCATCGTATACATTTTTTTATGTACAATAAGCAAAATCAAATGTTTTTCTTGTGGAAAAATCAAAGACTCGATCTTAATAAAAAATCCATAAATGTATGTAAGGGAGTGGACAAAGTCAAACACGACGATAGTAACAATTAACATGATATATATGCCTGTATATATCAATCACATCTTTGCAACTTGGAATCATTGCTGTAATATTTGTTTCTATGTTATTGAAGAGAATATTTCGTCTTGGGGCCCAAAAATTTTAGAAAATATCTTCACACCTAAAATCCAAAGAGAAAATGAATGTATTTTTGATGTGAACCATGGAGTAGTTGGTATTAATTCATCATTAAAGTATGTGATGACAAGGTTGCCTCTAGCATTTGCACTTAGTTTAGTGACACTGTCTCTCCACCGACAGAATACCTTAATTATTTGTCTGTCATATGCCTTAAAAGGACATTTCACTGCAACTATTAGAGGAAATTGCAACAAACAATTCATAGGGACGTGTATGACTCAATTTGATGCATTGTACAACTCAATTACTTGGTGGTCAAATTTGAAAATCTTATAAAGTCTTGAACTGTAAATTTATGTGATTATTCAAGTAACATTCATACGTCGTGTTAGAACTTAAACAAGATCGAAAGATCATAATCAGTATCGCTATCAATTAGACTTAAAGATCATTGGTCCAACTCGATACTACTTTACAATCCTTATTTGTCATAATCCCATTCGAGGACGTGCCTTTACCAAATAGGGTTTTCTTCTCAACCCTGTTGGAAAAATGTAATTTATATGTTAAAAAATAATTCATGAATGGCTTATGACTTATGAGGCAGGAAAATAATTCTTGTACCAAGGTCATTCAAAGCCCGTTCGGCAGAGATTAAAATCAGATTAAAATTGAAAAATTGATCGTTATTGTTGACTTTTATTAGACGAGTGAGACTCAATAACAACTATATTTTCAATATTAATTGAATTTTAATCTCTACCGAACGGGCCTCAATGTAACATGTAAATGCCAATCTTTATAATCTGTCAGTTTCTGGTTCACTAAAATCTTTAGACACAACTCACATGTAGCATTTAATACTCTTGAATACCCTCTACCAATTCTTCTGAATTTTTTGTTTTTCCCTTTCTTTCTTTTTTTACAACATGAAATTTGAGGATAATTTGATGTTTTCTCATAGCAACGGATTTGTATATTTTTTTCACTCAAGTAAGTTAGAAAGTTTGGATCGAGTCGATGTCTACATGATTTTAGAAAGTTTGGATCGAGTCGATGTCTACATGATTCGTTTAGTATCAGTTTGTTAAAACATTTTATTGAAATCCAAAATAACATGCACTAATTCCAATATGATGCGAGTCGTGTTATAAGTAAAGACACGAGATTACTATAATTTCATTCTCATAAATTTTGAAGTCGATTGTGTTGACTCCTTCCAGTTCACCCTAACGATATATGTGGAGTTGACAAATTTTAGTTTTAGACTTCTACTAAAAATTAACAGCTTCGTTAAGCTTACATTTTGATTGACATTCCATGACGTGACATACAATTTTATTATTGATTTTAACACTTAAAATAATCAAAAACCTCGATTTTTACACATCATAAAATGTCAACCATGGGACACAAATGAAATGTACAAGTAACTTAGTTCACAAATTAATTAGCTCGATTTTCTCAATCTCACGTGCCATATGGCTCGTGAACTCTCTTCCAGTGCATGCTAGTCTACCAAATTTAAAATAGTCAAACATCCAGGGTACCTGCAATCTTAAATATTCCACGTTGACTTTTGCATCGTAGCCGTCGAACAGTATGCAATTTCAACACCGACTGCATTTTAATAATGTGCTCTACGTACTCCAAGACGGGGAATTAATTTTCTTTCTTTTTGTGCATAGACAGACACAGACAGCTCCAATTAGTAAATGCATTTTAGCTCAACTTACCTGGAAACTTCAACTTCAGTTCTCCGTCTCTGTCAATCACATTAAATTCTGTTCTCACTAATTTCATATTTTCAAGGTTCGGTACACGGTATTTGATATATTAAATGATGAAAAAAAAAGGTTAAAATTTTGTTTACTGTAATGTTCAATTCCGTTGAATATTGCTTAGCAAATATGATTTAAATTGTAATACACGAGCATTACTCTAGGAACAAAGAAAGCTAAATTCTTGTTAATTATGTTATGCAGTTTTATTCATTAAGATCTAACGGGCATTAGACAATGCATGATTGGACGATGAATAATGTTATCTAGTATTGTTAGAGCATGTGATAGGTCATAATAAATGAGTTATGAATTCTTTTATTTAAAGGAATCTATAATTTAATAACACAAGTGATGTCATCTAGACCAGTATTAAAGATCATTCACCATTGATTCTAAATAACATTATTCTTGGACAATAGTATACAATGTCACCAGTCTACTTTGTCAAACGAGCCACTTCGACTCCTCGATTAGACAATGTGACCTACTTTTTTTTGTTGTTTTCACTTTTTTTAAGAGATTTTTTCCATGTATTAGCAAGTGGTACAAAAAGGCAAAAGCAAGAGGAATGCCACTAAACTTTATGAAGTACTAATAACAACCCATGATCACTTATATTATGTATACTAATCAGGTGAAATCCTAGCCTTCTCATTCTCACAATAATTGCAAGATTTGCAACCTTAGCTTCCCTACTTCCACGCGGCGTTGTTTAGCCGGGCTTTTGCCCATTGCAGAAATTTCTCATTGCTGCCTCCCGTAGGAGTTTGGGTCGTGTCTTAGTCCCGGTGCAGCTGATGATCTTTACAGTTTGGCACAGATCTTGTTTCCTGAAAATGGAAATTTCTTGTCTTCCCTTCAGTATTTTCTTCGTTGTTCTTCTTTCGGTTCGAGTTTCCACTGCACAATTAGTACCAACAGAAACTAGAATCCTTTTCCAAGTTCAACAGCTTCTTGAATATCCACCAGTTCTTCAAGAATGGAGTAACTGGACAAGCTTTTGTTATTTGCCTCAAACCCCTTCTCTTGCTATAATCTGTTCAGACAATCGCATAACTGAATTAACAATAGTTGGAAACAAAACCTTTTCTTCTGAGATTCCTAGGTTGTCACCTGGAACATTTGCAGTCTCTCGGAAAACTCTGTCTGAAAATTTTTCCCTGGATTCATTCTTCACTGTCCTAACTAAACTTTCAAATTTAAAAAAATTATCACTTGTTTCATTAGGATTATGGGGGCCATTACCAGCTAAGATTAACCGGTTTCGATCTATTGAAGTGCTTAATATCAGTTCAAATTTCATTTTTGGTACCCTGCCTCCATCAATAGCCACTTTCAAGAATTTAAGAAGCCTTTTCTTGAAGAATAATTTGCTCAATGGAAGTGTTCCTGATCTGAAAGGCCTACAAATGCTTGAAGAACTCGATTTGAGTAACAATCAACTCGGGCCCGAATTTCCATCCTTAGGCAACAATCTAATACGTGTCTCGTTTGGAAATAATTCTTTGAGATCTGAAATTCCTTCGGAATTGAAGAAGCTTAATCGACTGCAAGTACTCGATATTTCTTCCAATAAGCTCGTCGGACCAATCCCTTCGTTCTTGTTTTCTCTGCCATCAGTTCAATACATCAATCTGTCAAAAAATCAGTTAAGTGGTGCACTTTCAGGAAATGTATCTTGCAATGGGTATCTTACTTTTGTGGATATCTCTAACAACCTTTTGATTGGGAAATTGCCTTCTTGCCTTGCATCAAACTCGAGAAATCGAACGGTCAGTATTGCGTGGAATTGTCTGTGGAATTCTACCTCGAAATATCAGCATCCGTCTAAGTTTTGCCACAAGGAAGCATTAGCAGTTGAGCCACCTGCAAGAAACCAGAAGGAGAAATCCACCCTAAAACTTGGCCTTGTTCTTGGTATTATTGGGGGAATTGTGGCAATCTTAGGCCTTTTAGGGTTCCTAATCCTTGCCATCTTCAGAAAAGTGCACAGAAATGGTACTGATGAATGCGAATCTGATAGTTTTGTAATTGAGAAGAACAATGTTGGCGGCTCCCCGATGGTTAATGGAAGTAAGTTCATAACCCAATGTATTCATTAGTCCCGTCGAAATGTGTCACACTTATCTTATCGTATCGGCTCGACTAAAAATCGACCTATATGACTACTGTATAGAGGGTTTTAAGGCCAGTTTTGAGTACGTCCGGTAAGTAAATGTAAATCTCACATCCAGGATGAAACCATATAAATCTGTGTTTGTCTTCGCTTGTTTTACTGTCTATTATCACTCTCGTAGGCAAGAATTAGACCTTAATTCTTAACAATAATCCAATATTTAGAATTATACTGAGTCTACATTCCATTATTTACACATTTTTTTATGGGAATTCAAAAAGTGTAGAGCAGGAAAGTGCCCTTTTTTTTTTTTAAACTGTCAAATCATGTGCCGACATGTGATTCAACGTAAAAAAATGATGTAAAACAAGATGTATATGTTGAAATATTTATGCCTTCTAAATTTCCAGTTAATCATTGAATGTGATTAAATTTGTATTGTCAATGTATTTTCTTAGGGTATGTGCCAAGGCCAATCACGTTGTCATCACTGGGACTTCCACCATATCATGTTTTTACACTGGAGGAAATGGAAGATGCAACAAACAACTTTGACACATCTAATCTGGTGGGGGAAGGATCCCAGGGCAAGGTAAAGAAGTCGGTCTGCGCTACATACGCAGCAGTAGTGAACACCATAACGAACAAAATTTTCAACTTATTCACTTTCTTAATAATGTTCGGAACTGTAAAGTGAGCCTAACCAAACGAGCCAATATTGAAATTAGCATGTATACATTTCTGCTTGCTAATGTGTTCTGTATCAATTTCGAATTTTCAACAGCTCTATAAAGGTTGGCTTAGAGATGGATCAGTGGTCCTAGTGAAGTGCCTGAAGCTCAAACAGAGGAATTCACCTCAAGTTCTGCAGCAGCACATGGAAGTAATATCGAAGCTGAGGCATCGGCATTTGGTCAGCGTTCTCGGACACTGCATAACCACGTACCACGACCATCCTAACACGGCTAGCACAGTCTTTATTGTCCTCGAAAACGTCACCAAGGGGTCACTAAGAGATCATCTTACCGGTAATCTAATTAGCCTTCTTGTCTGTTAAAAAGTGAAGCCTGATTCCTAATAAATAATAAATGTATATATTTATGTTTCCCGTTTGGCAGATTGGAAAAAGAGGGAAGTTCTGAAATGGCCAGAGAGAATGGGGATTGCGATGGGTGTCGCAAGGGGAATCCAATACCTTCATACCGGAGGAGTCTTCGGAAATGATCTCAAAATCGAGACGATCCTATTGGACGAAAGTCTGACTGCCAAAATTAGCAGCTATAACATATCCTTGCCATCCAAGGTAATATATCACATAGAATCACGGGTTAGAACTTTAAAAACACCCAAGTGCATATTTACCATGCATACTAGACATGTTCGTGTGACGGACATAGATTTTAACTTTTTATTTTATCAAATTCTTGAGCTTGTACTAATGAGACAAATGCCAAAATATGTAAAATTCTTATTTTTAGGTTGGTATTGAAAGCCCTCTTCAGGGACAAGATGACTCAAATCAGCTCAGTTGGTGATTCTCCTAACTTACTAAACTTCATTTGTTTCCTTAGCTTACTTTTGTCTAACTGAGAACTCCATGATCAGCACTGGAAATTCAGAGAAGGATGATATTTATAGGCTCGGAGTTATTCTAACTGAAATTATCACCGGTAAACCAGTCAACTCGCAGAGTGAACTAGATGACCTAAAGTTCCAGGTAAGTTAAAATCCACAGTTCACTACTGCATAAAACACACTCTACATAGCTTCCTGGCTCATTCAGTCTAACGACAGTTCAACTTTTTGTCACAGCTCGAAAGAAGCTTAGCAGAATCTGCCTCAAAGCTACGAGATTTAATGGATCCTGCCATTCGAGGGACATTTGCATATGAATCGTTAAAAACTGTAGTTCAGATCACCATAAACTGCCTATCTAAAGATCCTAGCAGGCGGCCAACAGTTGAAGATGTTCTTTGGCACATGCAGTATTCAATTCAAGTTCAAGAAGGGTGGACAAGCAGTGGAAACCTAAGTGGAAACTTTAGCGGAAATCTTGGTACTAAACTGTGAAGCTGTCGATAAATTATGTTGATCCGTTTCTGATTTTGATTCCTCTTACTATACATCACTTCTGTCATGGTGTTTTGAGTAGGGACAATGTCATAATACTACAAAGTATTAAAGAAACGAAAGAAGCCAAATATTGCTCATCGTATTCAATAATGCTTAACGAGCGCACACTTGATGGTTAACCTAAGAAACAAGATTGCTTCAATAATTCGGTACAAATACAAAACAAAACCATGTCCATTAGTTCCTTTGTGATAAAACTGTATATAAATAAATAAATCTATTCTATCATGAGACAATTACTCGAGGCTCAAGCGCTTAAAGGAAGAAATCTGTCTAATTAGGTTCTAATTAGTGAGAGTTAAATATATTTCTAATTATATGTTTAAACTACAAAATATATTCAAATTCTGCAGCTGAAAAATTCTTATGAGTTGATCAAAGCCATAATGGTTCAGGTCCTTTCAGTATCCATGATACAAATTCGAATCCTAAGACCATCTTTTCTAGAAAAATGAGATCAGCTAATTGGACCTATGCAGAGACAATCACAAAATCTGCAAAAAGCGGTATATAAAGACAGAACAATGAGTCAATCCAACCAATCTTCCTCGCTAAGTAACTATTTCGTTTTATTTAAAAAGGGAAAAAACCAAATTCGACAAAAGTAAACTGGTACACATTCAATACGATCTAGTGGACTAAATTAGATGGAAAAACGACAAAACCTCACGACACCGTTCCAACATATAATCTGGGAATACCACCACCTCTGCGAAAGGGTAACCTCTAAATTGGCAAAATTATCAGGAACACTTGCCCTTCTCACCAAGCATACTACATAGCACGAAGAGCAAGAAAATAGGAAGAAAAGGAGAGAAAAATTACAAAAGTCAAGAATCCAAAAACAGTCCTGTTCTTAACTAGCAAACCTCATACTGAAGCAGTGAGCACTATCTGTTCCATTCATGATCTACTCCAGATCTGGCATTAGCACGACTTTCACCTTCTGGTCGTATGGAGTTTGCAAACGTATGCCAGCCTAAAAGGTATGGCAAGATATACTGCACAAAACCATGAGGACCTTATATGGGATGCAGAAATGGAAATGCACATGACAACAGTTACTATACGAGGAGATGGACAACTAAATACTAGATGCATATGCATGAGCTGGTTAAGCTTAAAAGTTAATTTTAAAAAACTTTATTTGCCAAATGTCCATTAAACGTAAATCTCTACTTCTTGAAAAAGTACTTACTTTTATTAGGTTTTATCCAAACGTGCTCTATGATCTGTAACCTTTTCTCTATAACAAGGAGAACTTTACAAAAGCAATTGCAACCAGTTTGTACAATGGATGGACAAAACGACCAAAATCATTTTATCATTTCCATGTACCCTATACATATAATGGTGGTTACGATGAAGAGCAAGATGTTAGTCTCATCCATAGCTGGAATCCAATTAAATTGACCCAACCCCAGTAGACATCCCCCCACCACCTCGAGCGTGCATGCTTCTTTGTTCTTGTTATTGCTCTTTCATTATATTTTATATTGGAAACTAATCCCAGACGTTTAATATTGGGTAAACTAGGCGTTTCTTTTTCAACATGCTCCACCTATTTATGTTATTTATACTTGCTGCAACAGACAAGGAACATTTTCCCACAAAATCTTAGGGAAAAAATAAATAAATTAAGGTGGCAGAAAAAACTGCAACTTACATTGAATGTTGATATAAAGACAGCAAACTCTGCCCTCGTAACGGGAATATAAATGCTCTCATCCAAATTAATGAGCTTATTCTGAACACCTTTAAATCATCCAACAATCCAAAAATTTTACAAATAGCAATCAAATAATTTATATGTAAAAAAAGAGATAACTATTAAAAAAAAAAAAAAATTGTAATGGTTTCACATGAAGAAAAAATAAAGTAGATGGAAGATAAAAAGGGAGGAGAAGGAGAAAGGATTACTGAGGTTAAAGAAGTGGCCAGAACCATCCGGCAAGGGTTCCACCTTCAACACTTTTCTGACCCTACCTTCATCACTGCTTAAAATAAACCAGAAACAAACAAATGACAGACGAGATCTTTTGGAACCATAGATTTTTTATTGGAGACATATCAATAGAAAAAAGGTGCAAAGCTTGCTTAAAAAAAAAAAACCAGACCAGTAAAGGATGCTTCTGTGAGATAGTTCGATTAACTGTTGAAGCCAATCAACAAAATCTATGTAAATGGTAGTGATGGAGATACAAATAAAGATAGAGTTATAGTTTAAATAGAAGTTTAAAATAGAGTTTAATTCCAATTAGATTAGATAAGATTAATTTCAATATTTTGATACAATTCTAGTTTGGTAGAAGATCGTTTAATTTTTGCTTCTTTTTCAGTTTCTAGCTCTATAAATAAAGGGTTTATTCGTTGTAATATTCAACCCTTAATTATATGAATAAAAATATTGTTTATTTGCCCTCATTTCTTCTTTTCTTAGACATCCTTTCTCTTTCTTGTTCGTTAACAAATTATAAACTAATGTGTCAATTTGGTAGCATAGCAAGTCGTTTTCTTTTGGCCTACAAATCTTTCCTTCTCAAAACTTCTCAAAACCAAAAAATAAATTAACATCGCAACCAACCTTTTCCATCCAATCCATACACACACCATCATCCATCCAAACCTTATAACCACCTTCATACACAACATCCCTTGAATATATGAATAAATTAATTTCATTTGCCGTCAATTATTCTCTTCTTTGCACTGCTTTCTTTTCTGTTCCTTGTCATGTTCGTTGTCAAAATTTAAAATTAAGTTTAATTTCAATTAGATTAGATAATATTAATTTTGATATTTAGTTCATAAGAAAGACCTCTCCCTTTGGATGAGTTATTATATATGTTACTATCAAGGGTTCAGTACCGACGTTAGGTTTGGTCAAGACACAAGTTTAATCTTATTGGAGTATGAAATTCTAATCTACCTCGCCAAAATCAAATTCTCTTAGTCGAGGAGAAACGATTGAGATACAGATAAAGATAGAGTTATAGTTCAGATAGAAGTTTAAAATAAAGTTTAATTCCAATTAAATTAGATTATTGTAATATTCAATCATTTATTATATGAATAAAAATATTTCTTCTTTGCCCTCAATTCTTCTCTTCTTGGATCCCCTTTCTATTTCTTGTTCATTAACAAATTATACGCTCCTACGTTACGGAGTCTTCTAAAGACTCATACGCCAGTAGCTAAAACTTCAAACTGCTCAACAGTCTCGATACCTAAAGAACAACAGGGTTCACTTATCATATGTTTGCTAGTGATAATTAAATAACCCCGTGAAATGGAAGAAAAGGAAAAAAAAACAAAAATAATGTAAATTATGTTGTCCACTACAACGTACCAACATGCATGGAAAGAACAAACCCTAGCTAACTTGGATTCCCCCTTTATGCATAGCAACAAAACAAAGATGACCAACTAGGGCTACCATTTCCTTACTGGAAAGAAATTGCTAGCTAGTTTTTCGGAGAATAATCTCACCTCTTTCCTTTAAAAGGATCGTGAAAAAATTCACACGAGTCTTTTGCCCCAAGACTGATTAGATTTCCTATTTCCATCACCGACAATGAAAATACCTGGAGATATGCAAAAAGACATACATTCAGCTAAACAAACACAAATTTGCAGGGCAAGCTCAAGGAAATGCAATAGTATCATCTTCCTCGCATCCTTGGGGTTTCAAAATGGAATAAAGCCTCACATTTTTCTATTACAGAGTAAAAACATGATTGTTTGTAAAGGATAAGTTTAGGCAAATTTGGAAACTTCAACAATATCACCAATCATTGATGATGACTTGTATTCTTCTTAAGTTATACTACCAGAAGAGGATATCCCAAGAATTAATGTAAAGCATGAGTTTATTTGTTGAATAATTCCATTTCTGGCAATTCAATTTCAAGTTAACTCTGATCTGTGCTAAAACAGAGATACAATCGTGCACATGCCTGCAGACACAAATGCAATGAATGAATAAAAGCTGAAGTAGTAGTGACCTGCTTTCGACTCCAATCATATTGGCGAACACCAGCAGCAGGTGCGAACTGTAGCAACACATAACCCTCCTTTGACACTTTGAATGCCCCAGACTGCTCCATAAACAAACATATTACATATACATACGATAATATATACCTATATTCAAAAACAATGCTCAGACTGTAACACATGAACTCGGAACTGGCTTCTAACAATTATTAATAGAGGACCATACATCTAAAGGAAAGAACTCTGGAGGCCGAGGCTCCACTGTAAGAGCAGCTTTCCCTTTGTATACTGAATATCCTACATAAACCCTCGGTGGCAACTGCCCTGTCAGGCACAAAACTCATGGAATAAATCCAAAATACATGTCATTCATAATATTACTGCTGACGAATAATTGATAACAGTAACTCAATTTAGTGAGTTGATATAAAAATTAAACCGTGGAAAATGAAAACCACCCTGATTCTTAAGAATCAAATTCAGAACAAAAGTTAAATTTGACAATCTTATTCTCTTCTCTCCCAGATGAGCTAATACAGTACAACCCTTCAGCAAATTACTTAGAAATTACCCTCTCTCCCGCTTCTTAGAAAATTAGTACATCCAATCCTAGTACAGATTACACCTAAGCATCGAATTCAAAAGGCATAAAAAAACCCAGCAACACATTAAGGTGTTAATTTGAAAAGAAAATAAAAGATCTGGTTCGAAACAAAGAAAATAAAAGAAGTATTGTAAAATGATGGACGAAAATCACGTTTAAGAACAAAAACCTTAACATAAACGACCTTTTGTTATATGATAAATGGAACACGGCGAAGATAACACCTAAAATAAGAATTTAAAATTCTCAGACAGAAAATTATAGCAAAATAACATGCGATAACACCTAAATCAAAAAAAGAAGAAGAAGAATTTCATACGCTAAACCCATTGAGCAAAATCACATTTTAAGCATAAAAAAGATGAAAATCTCATTTTTGGAGAAACCCTTAATTTACCTGTCTGGAATTGTGAAGGAGAATCAAAAGAAGACCTCTGCTGCTGTTGCTGCTGCTGTTGTTGTTCTTGGGGTGCAAAGTATTGAGATTTTACTTCAAAGGAAAGATCTTTATTGCCATTTGCATTCTGTGTAGCGAGGAAAAAGGATTTTCCCTTGTTAAAAAGAAGAGAAGTGGGTGCCAAGGAATTACAAAATGAGAATTTGATGGGATTTTTTAGTGAGAGGCTCCCTCCTGCTGGAGTTGAAAGAGTGAGGTTTAGCATTTTTGTTTCACAAATCACAATTGTGCGAGGTTCTTGCGTTTCTTTCCTCTGTAAATGAAAGTGTACTACAGCCCTACTTGCAAGATAAATATGCGAAGTGCGTCTACTGCCCTGCAAGATAAATATACGGAAGGTGAACGGAATAATTTTATTGGTAGATAATAGAGCTACGTAAATCATTACGTAGATATAAGATGTTAAAAAGAGACTAGAAAAGTTTATATTTTTAATTGATTGAAAAAAATTTGAGTCTCACAACAATATATGTATGTTAATCATTACAAATATGTAGCATAATTAGAGTGTACTGCAGTGCTACTTGCAAGATATATTTACGGATTTTGCTATTTGTACAACTTATTAACAATCTCCACCTTGATCCCAATAAATCTGCAAGTAGACAAAACACACAGTTTACACTTGCACAATCAAGGTAATCAATAAAATTGGCATCACGGACCTTACCTCGTGTCTCCACCTGAAACACATATCATACCTGCTCCATATACTCACCAGGGCTAAGGTCAAAAATACCCAAGTAGAAACAGATAAGCACAGCAATTAATCAAGAGCAAAACATGCGACGGAGATATCACACAGGATAACACAGAGATCTAATCACACTCGTTCACACAGAACAACAGATTAACAAGTTAATCAACAGGCCAACATATACGCAACACATGCATAAATGACCTCACAAAGATCTCACCACACTTATCCTATCCCATTCCGTGTTGCTCACTCACCTCGAGAACACATATCTCACCTCATCGCCCACCTGCTCACTAGACTAATCACTCAAACAAACAAACATGTCTAACGGTAAGTCTCTATAGATCCTAAGTTCTCGGGATAATCCTTTATCAACACATCACTTCTCCAACCTACGTGGATAATGGGTCTCCACCTAACAGAAGTGATAGAAGTGTCTCACTCACACTCCACCTGATCAGGGTCTCTTCCAGATAAAGGAT
>CAIGRF010320687.1:81873-100850 GCA_903798235.1 Fraxinus ornus | reverse complement strand
CGTTAAAACAATAAAATTCCGTTAGATCCGTTAGATAGCCACTTTATATATAGAAGAGATATATATATATATATATATCCGTTTCAACCAAATAATTCAAATTTGACGTGCACAACACAAGTTACGTGCAGTACGTGTAGCTGCCTTTGAAAAAAGGCAGCAATATCAACCTCTTTTTTACTTTTTCCGAATTTTTTTTTTTTTTTAAGTTTTGTAGGCTATGCTTGGCTCGTCACGAAACGGCATGTGTGGCTCGTCGAGCCACATGGACTATCTCGGACTCTATATGATGTCCTAAAATGGGGCTCGCCCGAGCTAGGAGTCGGCCCGACTCGAGACTCGAACTTTTCTCGAGTCTAGTCACGGACCGTCCGAGAGCTGATGAGCCGTTGACCAATAAAACCACTCACGATCTCGCTACCTAAAAAAATGTGAGTCTTACACGTATAGTCAAGCGACTTCTACAGCAACAATTTTTAGCGTAGAAATAGGAAGCAAGAATCAGAGAACTGAAAGCTTAACGAGTTACAGCAAGAGAATTAATGGAGGCTTGGAACAGAGAAACAGTGCCAAAAGTGATGGAGATAGTGAGCAATAGACTCCCTCAAAGGGATCTCATATCTCTCTTGCTTGTCAGTCCTTGGCTTCATCGCAGTCTCTCTTCTCACCCCTCACTCTGGCTGGTAATTGTTTTATTGTTTTATTTATTTATTTTTTGGGGGTTTTTATGCCCTTTTCTTATCTGGGTTATTTTCAGGTTCTTGATTTTCATGAGATGAATAATGCTGGAAATCGCCTCGTGGCAGCCCTCTCTGTGGTTAGTTTTTTTATTTTCCTTCTCTTCTTTATCAATTTTAATTGATCGGTTATTCTTGATGGTAAGGGTTTTGTTGGTGAATGGTGAGAGACTGCTAGAAAAGAAAGTATTTCAATTTACTTTGTAAGGTTCACAAATGCAAAAATGGAAAAAAATTACACTTGGGTTACAAAATGCAATACCAATTTCCTTTTTCGAATTAAACCAAGCAATAATGCTGAAATATTTGATTTCACTTTGTTTGGTGTCTTCTACGTAAATGTGTACTATTTTGTTTTGTAGCCCAGATACCGAAATGTGAAGCATATAAACCTTGAGTTTGCACGCGATGTTGAAGATAAGCATCTTGAAATCGTCAAAAGCAAGGTAGTATTTTAAACGTCTTTGTGTATTAGAATTTAAAGGGGTGTCCTTATAGAAGGGAGAAGTTTTGCTTCCTGTGATAGTTGTGAATTCATATGCAACACGCATCACGCATACCGGCTTGAAGCCAAAGAACAATACTTCATTAAGTTTATGTGTGCTTCTACATTCAATTTTCATAATATGAAGTTCAAGTTTTATCAGATAGGGATGGTGTCCTTCTCAAAGTTTTTTCATTCCAAACTGTAATTTAAATTTGTTGCAAAGAAAGGGTTATAAAGTAGACAGTAGTCTTATCACAAGTGCTTCTCTTATGGCTATGGAACTTCCAATTGCACAACTATGGGTAAATTTGTTGCAAAGAAATGTTTATAAAGTAGGCTTATCACAATTGTTTTTACGCATAAGCTTTACAGATTGGAATTTTAGAGATGGACCGAAAATTGCTGAACCTTTCGCATTAAATAATTGGACTCGGTAATAAAATAGAGGAAGAAGGAAGTCATCTTAATTAAGATTAGCTACATCAAGTAGCTTTTGAATATTGACTTAACGTGAATAGGAAGACAATAGCATAACAAGATAATTGCTCTTGGTGGGTCATGAATTAAAGGATCTTATTTGCGCGATAAATATGTAAATTAGAGATTACAGGTCATGTATTTTAAAAACTTGCATCCAACTTCAGGGTCCCGTGGGATTAGTCGAGGTGCGCGCAAGCTGGCCTGGACATCCACGGTTATAAAAAAAAAAAAAAAGATATGAATAATTTTGAGGGAGTATGGATGTTGATAAATAGTAAATTGAATAGAACTTGTCTCCTGGACTTGAGTTTCATCAGGATTGTGACGGCATAGTCAGTCTAAGATATAGAAATCTTTTGTTAGTGAAACCAAGCTCTGCTGGAATTTCTTACAACAATTGGCTTAAGTTATCTGCTTTAGAATCTTGCCAATGTAGTGGTTCTACTTTGTCGTCCCTTTGCTCTAAATTGTGACAACATCATGTACATGTTCAATCCATTGACCCGTTGATGCTATTTTCATTCAAAATAATAATTTTGTGATCTTTCGTGTCATTTGCAGTGTAGAAATTCCCTTGGAAACCTTGAGGTTTTGAATTTGAATGGCTGCCAAAAAATATCAGATAATGGAATTGATTTTATAACATATGTTTGTCCTAAGTTGAAGGCTTTTTCAATATACTGGAACGTAAGGTGATGGATACCTCACTTGATCCTTACACTGCTTTTGTAATAGTTAACTGGTCCACTAGGAATAAAAGCATATTTTTTACACTTACGGATTTTGGTTACAATTTGAATTGCAGGGTTACGGATCTTGGCATTAAGTATTTAGTGAAGAACTGCAAAAACGTGATTGATTTGAACTTGAGCGGCTGTAAGGTATAATGAAGTATTTGTTTGATGCATGTACTGCAACAGTTACATGTTACCTGTACTTGCTCCTGGTGTGTTATGTTACTTCTCTTTCTATTTAATATATAAACAAGATCTTCAACTCGAAGAACATCATGGAAAAGTGAATTTCTCCATTTATACATCTGAATGAGTTTGATTGTGCCCCTCACAGAAAAAAGTCTGCGTGCAAGAAAATACAAGCTACTTGAAGGGTATACAAAAATAACAAAGGGAATTAATAATGACTAAAAGCTTTCTAACATTCTTGCCCCACTCCTGGTAGCAATAGTTTGCCAGGAGTTCATCTTAGGCAGTACTTACATTCGCCAGAGTATTTGCACGAGCAATGTTGAGTATTGCAGTTTTTATGGAGGGTGTAGAGTGTGCTAAGTCCACATCTTTGTCATTAAACATGAAAAAACTGATATTTTTTGTTTTTATTTTGGACTTTCATAGAAAGAATATAGCCACTTTACTGCTTTGTATGATGAAAACATTATGAAGCTTTTTGCAAAAGAACTAAAACTACGGTTTCATATGCAATGCTTTATCTGAAAATTGCAGAATATCACGGATGAAAGTTTGAAATTAATTTCTGAAAATTATCGAGAGTTGGAAGAATTGAACCTCACAAGGTAAGAGGCTTATATTTTAGTAGTTTTATGAGTTTGTTCCATTAGAATTAAGAAACAAAGGATGAACTCTGGTTCAAATGATCTGGTCATTACAAGGTATATTGATTGCCGTCTTTTTTCCTGCAATGTTTGAAGTGATTTCTGTTAAATGCAATTGCATACTCCAATTCTTTTAAGATCATAAAGGGTCAGGCATTTTGCAGCACTTTTAGCAGAACCTTTTAAAAGATAAGTTTGTTTTTTGAACTCAAAAGAAAAATGCACTGATACGGCATATGATGCAACATACCAAGCCAAGGCTGGCTTTTTCATAATATAGAGCAGAGCTTACTTTGGAAGGAAAATATTCTTAGATATACCCAATTCAAACACATCTCTCGGTTCTGCTAGGTTCTAGAAATACTTCTCCAAGTTGAAGCAGCAATACTCCACCTTCAACTTCTAATAATGCAGCTGAATGTGTGTTATACTTATGTTGAAAAATCCTGGGATTCTGTTCCTTCAATAGGTGATACATGATAATGGATAGGGTTTTTGGTTATTGATGCATAAAGTAACACTTTTCCATTTAGTGAAGTTGCCTGGTAACACGTCTTTCGTAATCACCTATTCATTTGCGGTATTTCATTTAGGAAGTTAGCCCTTATAGGGTAAGTTGATCCTCTTGTTTCCGTCTCATGTCCCTTGTATATCTAACCATTCTCCTCCTGTTGATTACTATTAAAGGTGTTATTAACTTTGGTTTCAAGTTTTCCCTTTTAATCTTGAGGGATTGCTCAATTGGTCAGGCCTTGAGTTTGCTCCCCAATGGTCATCAGTTCGAGTCTCCTTAAGGCCACTGAGATGAGTATCCGGCCGTAAATTTCAGGGCCCCGTGAGATTAGTCGAGGTGCACGCAAATTGGCCTGGACATCCACGATTATAAAAAAAAACCAAAAAAGTTTTCCTTTTTTTCTGTATGCGAAACTAGAAACTTAAGCAACTATTGATTCAATGTTTATCTCAAAAAGTTTTATGGAAACTATAAGTTTAGTCTTTATCACAATTTAATAGATTGAAGCCTGATATAGATCTGAGGAGGGTCATACCTTAGAAGTTTGCTATTGAAATTGGAGAGTCCAAGTTTATATAAACCACATGATTCAAGTCCCATACCTTGCAATAAGAACCATGACAATCTATCACGCTCCGCGATCCTCGCGCCCACATTGGACTGGCTTTGAATTAGCCTATGACTAGTTTCAGACGAATTCTGCTATGATGGTGTGACCATTCACATCGCTCAAGTGCAATCTGGATATATAGTGTTTGGTCTGATACCATTAATATAGATCTTGGGAGAACTTAGCATTCATCCGAAACTAGTTATGGACTAGTGCAAACTCAGTTTCACGTCGGGATCGCAGAGCGTGGTGGATTGTTATTGTTCTCATTGTAAGGTATGATAGTTAAATCCCACATCGGAAGTATGGACTTTCAGTGTGTGTAGTTTATATAGATTTGGGCTCTCAACTTCAATAGCCAATTTTTGAGGTATGACTCCCAAGATCTATATTAATAGTATCAGAGCAAGCATCATGTCTCCCGATTGAAATCAAACGGCACAAATGGTGACGCCGACATAGCAATGCTCGTTTGGATCTAGTCATGTGCTAGTGTAAAGATAGTTTGATGTGAACATTCGGATTGTGAAGCGTCGTGAATTGTCATGGTTTCCCATTACAAGGTATGGGATTTGAATTCCAAATCAAAAGTATGAACTTTTGATGTATGGTTTATATAAATTTGGACTCTTCATTTTCAAGAGCTAGCTTTTGAGGTATGGTTCTCCTAAGATCTTTATTAAAGCCTCACGTTAACAGTTATATAAACACCATTTTTCTTAGATTTCAAATTAAGTAGCCACCACTTTCGAAAATGATAATTATTGTGTCAAATAATGACACATTTATTTAACAACACTGTATAGACTCGCTCAAGTCTTGGTGGTCAAACAAAGTGATACATCTTTCTCTTGTGAACTTTAAATTTATGTGTTGCCTTCGAGACTATGCTTGGTTATCAAGACCTTTTATTTGTCTAGATGCATCAAGCTAACAGATGGTGGTCTGCAAAAGATATTGCTTAATTGCTCCTTGCTTCAGAGCTTGAATCTTTACGCCCTTTCGAGGTATAAATTAATTTATTTGCTCTAACAATTTATGCTGGGTAACAGTTTAGAACTTTGAGGGTCGTGTGATTACTTTTATACAGCTTCACGGATGAAGCCTACAATAAGATTTCACTTTTGGATCACCTACGATTTTTAGATCTCTGTGGTGCTCAGGTATGATAATTGGTTAAAATAATTATTTACCAGAACTGTCGCTTTTGTGTAGTAAATGAACTATTTCTATGACACTGGTGTGTTAACTCCAATTTTTCATGTCAGAATCTCTCTGATGATGCACTTTCTTGTATAGCTCATTGCAAAGCGTTGGCATCTCTCAATTTGACATGGTAGAGAAATAATTGTACTCATCATGTTTTCATAATTTACCAAGATACCTGACTTTATGTCTTATATTAACAGGTGTGTGCGCATCACTGATCAGGGAGTCATATCCATTGCCAAAAGCTGTAGATCTCTTGAATTTCTGAGGTAAATATTATATAAATGAACATTGACATCATTAATCACAGTTATTTGAGTGGTTCCTATTGTATGAATACCTGTTCTGTTAATTAGCCACACTAGATGCTAGTATTTTAATTACTATATAAGCCAAAATGATCTATTCATGGTGCATTCAAATTTCTTCGTTAACTGAATCTATTTTGTTCAGTTTTAGAGTAGAAAATAGCTTTACATATTGAACAGAAGGGTCATTTCTTTGTCCAATGGTAAAATGAGAGCATGACTTGGTTCAAGAACTTTGGAATAAATGAAGACAATGTGCATAAAGAACTGCAGTTATGGCTCGCTCACCTGATGGGACCTAATTGATTTTTATCAATTGTAAGAACAAACATATGGTTTGTTGTTTTATTGTTTTCTTGCAACTTGTTTACATCTTTGGAAATTGACCACTATAAAACACTTTTTTTTTTAACCCTGGACATTTCAAGCAACCTGTCAACTCGTTCTTAATATTATACTTGTTACTGTTGATACTGCAGCTTGTTCGGGATTGTTGGAGTTACTGACAAGAGCCTGGAGGCCCTCTCTAGCTTCTGTTCAAATACAATTACAACCCTTGATGTCAATGGTTGCATTGGCATAAAGGTAGATGAGCTACATTTGTTAGAAATGAATGTTTGGCATTTTGTCACAAATTTTAAATTCTCTCTATGCGCTAGCAACAAACAAGCAGGGTAATTCAATGAAGTGTCGCAATTACCGGTGATTTCATGATCATCAAAGTTGGTTGCACGTTACCCTGCCATCAGAGATGAAGTGCATATTGTATTTAATCCAGAAATTATACCATATCTATGCACTCAATGAGTATATGCTTATTATGCTGCCATTACTTTCGCCATTCATAACACACTATATGTTTACATCAGAGACGAACCCGTGACGAACTTCTTCAGCTGTTCCCAAATCTGAAGTGCTTCAAAGTACATAGCTAAGTTCTGGTTTGTGGAAGACAGTGATTTCTTCCTTGAAAGTGAGTAAAGCAACCCGGTGTTCCAAGAAATCGCTTCTTAACCAAATTGTCTGTGGTGAAATTTCAAAGTAGAATTTTCCTTGGGCTCTTGAACTAGTATGTTTCAGTGGATTTTATTTTCTCTTCGACCTTCTATTATTGTAGAGCAGGACGGGGAAGGGATGAAGAGCATTAGCAGTATCTGACTGGCAATCGTTTACCATCATGGATTGGCTGTTCAGATTTTATTAGTTGCAGAAGTTTCAGAGATTCGATAGTAGGTTAAAGAGATTTTCCCAAATCATCTGGTATGTTATTTTCTGATGGTGAACTATCATATCTCAGTATTTTTTGTATCCCTAATAAAAAGCATTTGTTTTATAAAGTTTCCTGGATAAGATTCATTTGAAAAGAAACAATCTAGCTTCATAGGTATAATTTTTGAAGCAAATGACGCAACAGAAATCCACATAAAATGACTATAAATTGGTGAATTATTGTGGAGGATGATGGCAGTAATATATGCTGATGCTATGACTGCCTCTGCATTTTCCTGTCAACATTTGCTGCCTGAATCCATTTTATGCAGACCGAATCATTACTCATCTGCCGTTGCCAAGCTGCACTGAATTCAACTATCACGCCATGAATAAAAAATATTTACTTACCAGAAAATAAAATAAACTAGTAACGAGAAAGATAACGGTAGATGATTTCGAAAAGAGTATGTTATTTAGCACCATTGGTTTTTTAAAATATTAGCTTAGATAACTTTGATGTGGCATTAAATGAGAGGTAAAATTAAATGAATTACTTAATTTCATGTTTCATTGAGCCTAACTCATAGTGTCACTTAAATTGATATCATAGCATTATTCTTTGGAAAAGGCTAATTCACAAAAATGCACTATAAGCATTCATTTATTGTGAAATTAAAATGTCATGAGTTGTGTATTCCTACTTCCATGCCTAATATGAATATACTTTGCTATTCTATTCGGCTTTATTTTTATTTTTTAATCATTGGAAGGATAAAAAGTGGTAGTGAATTTTATTACTTAGAAAACTTATCACTTGTTTGAGCCCCAATTTTTGTATACAATGTAGTAGATTGATGAAGAATGTGTGATTAAAAAAAAAAGGAAAAATTCTGGATTTGCGTGTAATATTATTTTATTGAAAAATGTGTGTTTGAAAAGAAGAGAAATAAAAATGTATTTTAGAAAAAATGAGAATTAAACAAGGGTAATTAAAATTAACAAAAATATACTCTATTAAAGTTGTAACTACAGGATACAAATTTATGATTAATATATAATAACAACGATTTAATTTAATATTCAAAAGGGTTCCAGAATAATAGCTGGAGAAGCAAAAACTTAATATCAATCCAAAATGAGAAATAAGCTCACCACTACATAATCTCTTCTTTATGGTGCAAGCATAATACTAGAACTTTCGTTTTCATCACATTATCTCATATAATAGAAGACAGAAGGTAATTTACAACTCGAGAATAACTGCTAAAATTTAGAGCTGAAAATGGATAAAGGCCATCCTTAAGAGGAAGCAATGTCTCCTTATATCGGAGATTCTGGACTTCACTCATTTGATAAGCACAGATTGAGATGCCATCACATGTTTCCTCCATAGGGATGGCAACGAGGCGGGTATGGGTCAGGTTGGTCAATCTCACCCCCATTCCGTCGTATATTTTTATTACTTTACTTCATACCCATACCCGGTTAAAGCGGGACGGGGCGGGGCAGAGCAAGTCCCTTGCCCCATTTATTTTTTATTTTTATTTTTATTTTTGGTTTTATTTTTTTATGTCTATTGTTAGTAAATATTATAAATATTTTACTAATTTATTAAGAACAACTTATATTCTTTTTATATATTATTATTATTTTACTAATTTATTAAGAACAACTTATATTCTTTTTAAAAATGATAATAAATTTATTATTTTTGTTCGATAAAAAATAATTTGAAATTAATTTTAAACGAGGCGGGTAGCGGGGCGGGGACTATGTTTCCCGTACTCGCCCCGTACCCACTTCGAGGTAATGACCCTCGCCCCATCCTCGTCCCGTGTACTCGGTTAGGCGGGTAATCCCCTCCCCATTCGGAGCGGGGCCCCACGGGTATCGGATTGAGCGAGTTTTATTGCCATCCCTATTCCTCCACAAAATTCAAAAACCCCTTTTGTCTACACACATGCACTTTGAGAGCCAAATTTCACGTGAGCTTTAAGCTTTTGTCTGTCACTAATTTGAATCTTCACATTCACTTTAAACAAAATGTTTTGTGAACTTCAAGCCTTTGTCTGCCAGCCTTCTTATATCATTCTCTTTTCAATAAAGAGAGATTCTTTCTTGTCATTTAATGACAATTCTTTTTAACTTTTTTTTTATTTTTTTTCAGACTGACAATTCTTTCTTGTCATTTAATCTTGAAAATATAATTCTGTCATTCTCAGGTAGTCTTCTACGTATTCTTTTAGAGGAGTATACTCCTCTTCCTCATCATCTGTATTTCTTAACAGATCATCTTCTTTTAGGATTTTTTTTCTTTTCCTTTTAAGGAACTGGGACTTGCTTGGTTTATTTTAACGGAAGCAGTGATGGATCCATGATATTGAGCCAGCTAGAGCGGCCAATTGACCACCGTAATAGCGACATTGCTTATTAATATTTAATTAAATAATAGAAAAAAAAATCCAATCAATATATAAATTCACTAAAATGTAAAAATATGAAAATATAATTCAATAGAATCCAAAATAATTAAAAAAAAAAATACATTTTTCAATCATATACGGATGATAGTTTCAAGTTTTTACGAATTTAAACGAGAAAGACGAAGTTTATACTTGAAACATGATTAAACGGAAAAGAAAAACTCGAGTTTAGACGAAGTTTATGCAAAATTTTTAAAACAATAATTTTTAGAATTAGAATTATTTTTGACTTAATGTTTTTCCAACTCTTAAAAGAAAAAAAAAAGTACTTAAATTGTCCAAATTTAAATTTACAAAATAAGTTGATAAAATCTTATACTAAAAGTATATATCATGAAATAATATTTCGAGTCAATAAATTTTTAAAAAAGGATATTTCGGAAACAAAAACTAATAATATATAATTGTTTAGGCTTTCAATTTTTGTTTTAAAAAAATTAAAAGGAGAGAAGATAATTGGAATCGAACCCACAGTCTTTTGAAGACAAAACAAGGACTTCACAATACGAGAAACACCATTTATTGATTAAAAATTGGTACAGCTTTTATTTATTTATTTATTATTTGTCAAAACATTAAAAGAAGAGTTTTTATTTATTTATTATTTGTCAAAATAGTAAAAGAAAAAGTGTAAGTGAAAGGAACCGAACCCCTTTCATCTAGCAGTGAGAGTGGGGCTCAACCATTTGAGACACATTGATTATCATTTGACATTCATGCTAAAAAAAACTCTATTTATTGGTTAAAATTGGTACATATTTTACCCGTCAAATCAAAACATTAAAAAAACAAAATGACAGTAAAGGACTTATACCCCAGTCCTTTCGCATGTAAAGTAAACATCCAACCATTTGAGCTACATTTCTTATCTCATAACAACTATCTACTAATATTTATATATATTTAATAGAAAATCTTCTTTTAATCTTTTTTCTCGACGGATCCGGCACGGACGACCGTCCCAGCTAGCCGGGTGTTGGATCCACCCCTGAACGGAGGTCTTTTCAAACTTTATTGATTGCATCGATGCGTTTTGATGAGACTGGACTGATGTCATGGACAGACCCTATCCACAAAAAATCCTGTCATAATTTGGAGATTTTTTTTTTTTTTTTTTAAGGTCTAGTGGGGATGGGAGTGGATTATCTTTAATAATCGCCCTTATGATAGAAAGAAGTTGGTATTCTAAAGTGTTTTTTTTGTCGATCGAAATTTCGTTTGATACCCTTCAAAGAAATTTTTCCAGAATTCAAAAATTTTCGAGATTGTCAGTATTATCAATTTTATGCCACCATCTGTAATGAAAGGCTCGGCAGATATGGAAACCTATTCGGATCCTTACACACTTTAAAAGTATCCACGAGATATTGAACTATGAAAAGCATGTCATAAGAGCTTTAGTGTGTAAGCTGAACTTTTTAGTCTTCTTTAAAAATAGATAGACGAATTTGAAGCATTCATATAACGAATTAAAATGGTGAAAAATTCTTAAAGTGCTTTGCAACAAGCAAAGAGGGAGAGAAGCCTATCCAATGGTTGCATGACATGCGACAGCAAAAGGGTGAGACCCTTAGGGTCAGCCAGGGCCTTCCATATCCTCAAATGTAGAGATGGAGAGGTCTTCCCATTTGATTAATCAATAGGCACCACTAAATCATGGGGATGAACTTGCCACAGTAACACTCAAAGTTGTACCGACCCTGACCTATGAAGAGGCCAATCCTGGTGCTGAAATGCACTAGCGTCATCTTTACCCGAGGCACCCACAAAGGGGGCGAGGTAGGGAATGGGGTGTTGAACCTAGAAGTAGGGATGAAGTGACCAATTACTGCTCATATCACCAATCCCATGGATATTGCATAGAGAATTACTGGGACGTCACAAGACACCCCTAGAACCAGAACCAAGCAAGGGGAAGACGTCCCCTAAGGAATGCTCCATATAGGCCAAACCAATAGCCTATGAATAATGATCAGAGTGGAAGTAACAGAAACGACCCTCCGAGAGGAAGGGAAAACGACACCGAAAGACCCAGAGAGGGTCAGAGGCAAAGACGAAGTCCCCCACCTAACAGCGAGCAGGAGCCTGTCGGGGAAATTGACACAATCATTGGAGGCCTTTATGTGGGTGGGGAAATCCATAAATTCACAAAGGAATTATTCTATGGAGGCAAGTGACCCACTCATGATGAGCCACATATTGAATCAGTCATCAATGGGGAGATCAATTCCGCCAATCACTTTCACACTGGAAGATACGGTGGGGGTACACTATCCACATTGTGATGCCCTAGTAGTAAAGGCTGTCGTGGCTCGAAATGGCCAGAAAAGAATGTTAGTGGATAATAGAATCTCGATCAATATCATCTTTGGAACTACTATCGACAAAGTGAAAGTTGACCACGAGCTGACCCCTATGAGTTCCCCTTTCTATGGTTTTACGGGAGATAGCATCATCTCAAGAGACAAAATAACTCTAGCAATAGAGATGAGAACACACTCCCTAATTGCCCGCCACTTCATGGAATTCCTGATGGTTGATAATCGATTCGCCTACCATGGAGTACTTGGAAGACCTGCACTGAAGGAATTATGGGCAGTCACCTCAATTTACCACCTATGTATGAAGTTCCCAACTGAAAATGGTGTCACCACGATCCGAGGTGACTAAAGGGAAGTTAGGGAATGCTACTCGTATTCCATAAGTAAGGCAGAGCCAAGAACTGTCAACGCCATCTTTACCGACGTTAACATGAGTGACCTCTCTAAATAAGAGAATACCCCTGAACAAGGGGAAGATGTCGTTATCGTCGAGGCCCCTGAAGAGGCAGTTTGTTTGGAGGAGCTGGACCCTCGCATCATTGACTATAAGCATCAGGCATCACCTATGGAAGAGCTGGAGACCTTCTCGGCAGATCCTGTAGATCCCTCAAAACGTCTGCAGGTGGGGAACAACTTACCACCTGAAATAAAGGAGGGGTTGAAAAACTTCTTTCTCAAAAACTTTGATATTTTTGCTTGGAAGCATGGCGACATGGTGGGCATTGATCCAAAGATAAGCTGCCACCACTTGAACATCGATCCAAAGGTTACGGCTCATAGGCAAAAGATGAGAGCCCTTAACCCGAAAAGGTACGAGGCCCTTAAAGATGAGGTTAAGAAATTGATTGACAATGGGTTCATGAGAGAATCTGTATATCCGAAGTGGGTCTCCAACCCAGTGTTGGTGAAGAAACACAATGGGAAGTAAATGGTGTGCATAGACTTTTCAAATTTGAACCAAGCCTGTCCCAAGGATAGCTTATCACTTCCCAGGATAGACCAACTCGTGGATTCAATTGCTGGATATGAACTTCTTAGCTTCATGGATGCCTACTTAGGATATAACGAAATCCCCATGTTCCCACTAGATGAGGAACATACCTCCTTCATTACAGACAAAGGGTTTTATTGCTACAAGGCCAAGCCTTTTGAATTGAAAAATGCTGGGGCAACTTACCAAATATTGGTTAACAAGATGTTTGCTGACCTCATTGGAGAAACCATGGAAGTCTATGTGGATGACATGTTAATAAAAAGCTTAAAGGAAAAGGATCACATTGCCTACCTCAATGAGACATTCCAGATTTTGCGAAGGTACCGAATGAAACTCAATCCTTTGAAGTACACTTTTGAGGTATCATCAGGTAAATTCTTAGGTTATATTGTTAACGAAAGAGACATCGAAGCGAAACCTGAAAAGGTCAAAACTATGATTGAAATGAGGTCCCCTCAGAAGCCAAGAGAGATGCAGAGCTACACGGGACGAGTTACAGCCCTAAATCGTTTCATTTCTAAGGTAACGGACAAATGCCTACCCTTCTTCAAAGTCCTTAAAGGAAGAAACAAATTTCAATGGACAGAGGAATGCGAGGTGGCCCTGTAAGAGCTAAAGAAGCACTTGGGTCAGGCGTCTCTCCTTTCCAAACTAAAGGACCATGAGGTGCTGCATTTGTACTGGTAGTGACCTCCGAGGCCCTAAGCTCAACTCTGATAAGAGAAGAAAACAACCACCAGTTTTTGATTTACTATGTTAGTAAGGCACTTCTAGCAGCAGAGACTGATATCCAAACATGAAAAGCTAGCCCTCTCCTTGGTAACTGCGTCAAGGAAGTTGAGGCCATACTTTCAAGCTCACAGTATTCACGTATTAACGAATTACCCCCTCAAGCAAGTCTTTCAGAAGCCAGATGCTTCGGAGGGGCTACTCAAGTGGGCTGTAGAGCTTTGTGAATTCGATATTTCTTACAAACCTAGGGCAGTTATCAAAGGGCAAGCCTTAGCAGATTTTGTGGCTGAGTTCACCCTTGTTCCATAGGTTGAAGAGGAAATGGAACATGTTGATCCCCAAGAGTGGAACCTTTTAGTAGACGGGTCATTTGGAGACACAGGGTCGGGAGCAGGAATTATCCTGGTCAGCCAAGAAGGACACAAGCTTACATTGCTGTGAGGTTTGGTTTTAAGGCAACAAAAAATGCAATAGAATACGAGGTCCTATTAGCTGGCCTAAGACTGCAAAGGAGATGAAAGTAAATAGACTCATCATCAGAAGTGACTCCTAGTAGTGGTTAGCCAGGTGCATGGGAATTTCTTTGCCATGGATAAATCTATGCTGGCATACTTGAAGTTAGTGATAAGCTTTATCTCTTCATTTGAGAAGTTCGAACTGGTGCAGATACCACGATCCTAAAATGCTCATGTCGACGCACTGGCAAAATTGGCAAGCAGCAAAGACTCTGAACTACTTATAGTAGTTCCCATTGAGTACAAACCCTTTATGGATGTAGGTAGGATGGTAATGTGGGTAGAAGATACTCCTCTCTGGATGAAGCCCATTATATCCTACCTGAAGGACCAAATCATGCCGCAGGGGAAAGAAGAGGCTTAGAAGCTAAGAAGGATAGTTGCCCATTTTATCCTCTAAGACGATGTATTGTACAAACATGGGTTTTTACNGGAGGATGGTCCTTGGCACAAAAGGTTCTTAGAAAAAAATAACGCGCAAAGTTTGTCAGGAAATGTGATAAGTGTCAACGTTTCACCACAATCTAGAGGCAACCCTATTAAGAATTTAGCGTAGTTTCCAGCCTTTGGCCCTTTACAAAATGGAGAATCGATCTAATTGGACCTCTTCCTAGGGGAAGGGAGAGTTCTAGCTTCGCAATCGTTGCCAGTGATTATTTTACAAAATGGGTAGAAGTCGAACCCCTGGCCAAGATAACTAAGGCCAACACTTCCAAACTCCTCTAGAAGAACATCATTTGCAGGTTCGAAATTCCTTATTCGATTGTGTTCTGACAATGGAAAATAGTTCAACAACAAGAGAGTCGGAGAGATGTGCGAGAAGCTGGGTATTAAGAAGCATTTTTCCTTCCCACATCATCCGCAAGCTAATGGGCAGGTCGAAGCTTTTAATAAAACAATCAAATATACCCTGAAAAGGAAGCTAGATGCTTCAAAGGGGGCATAGGTCGATGAACTATCCTAAGTATTTAGGGCAATCAAGACAACAAGCCGAATCGCCACTACGGAGACCCCATTCTCCATGGCTTACGAGGCTGAGGCTATGAGCCCAGTCGAAGTGGCCTTCCATCTCCCAGGTGAATATACTTTAATGAGATAAGCAGCAATGAGATGAGAAGGTGTGGGTTAGACCTCCTCGAAGAGAAGAGAGATGATTCTCAGGTCAGACTGGCCATGTATCAGAGGAAAATGACCAGGTATTACAATTTAAAAGTAAAGAAGAAGTCATTTCGTTTGAACGAACTGGTGCTTCGAAGGGTGTTCCCACCTTCAAAAGAACACTAGTCAGGGACTTTAGACCCCAACTGGGAGGGACCATACCACATATGTGAAGAGGTTCGACCTGTAACCTGTAGAATCAAAGATATGGATGGAAAGGCACAACCTTATCCTTGGAATGTGAAGCATTTACGCAATTACTATCAACTTTGAATTCAATAAAATGTAGCTTTGGTTACAATAAGTCATGAATCAATATCCTCTTCGAAAGGCCCAAGGCCTCGAAGATACATCTACCTGTATAGAGCCAACCTTGTAATAAATTTATTACCAGGGCTTCGGAATGGACCAACCATTCGACCTTTTAAAACTTTTACGATCAAAATATCTATCGCTCCATACTATGAGTCAATCAAACAAAAATCTGCAGCACTACATGTTTATAGGATTAAAAAAATGCTTAGTGCACGACCTTTGAATATGTTAAGACGTCGTGGATGCAGACTTAAGGATGTCTGACGTTAATGAAGTTTTAACATGGGCGTTTGAGTTTAACAAGCTATGATCGCCCAACTCCAAAGGGGTAAAGTAATTAAAACTCTTTTATCTAACCTCGTGTTCGAATTCAATAGTAAATTAGCACTTAAAGAGGCCGGGGTACATTAAAATCGACCTCGTAACACTTGTGAAATGTTTGCAAACTTAATTAGGCTTATCAACGTGCTCGTACAAGGTCAGGTCCCAAATATCTAAGAAGGTCTGATTTTTTTACATGTTACTTCATTATTATGATTAAGTTGTCATACGTCTGATGTTGCTGTTAAGTTATAACTGAAGTTAGATCAGATGTTGTCAATAGAATACGAGTTGGGCTTAGTTAAAGATCGCAACCACATCGAAGTCGAACATATGTTCAAGTAACGCAAAATTAAAGTAAGAACTGGATAAAGAAATTATATCTTCAATAAGGAAAGCATTCTATTTACAATAAATGGACCGAGGCCATTACACTTGGTAGAAATTAAATAAGGAAAAAGGTTACATCCAAAGCCTAGGGGGTGGGGGATGAGGAGCTACAAAGGGCACTATAGCGCCGGTGGCCACTTCCTCTGCATTATCTCCATCAAGCTCGATCACTTGGGCCTCATCAGCAAGAGTTTGAGGCTCTCCCTCCTCGTTATCTTCAAGGAACTCAACTCTCAAATCCGAAGTGTTGAAGTCTTGGGTCTGCACCTTTAACCATTCAATCACTTCAATAAAAGCATACCTAATCCAATATTTGTCGAAGTATTGATAAGCCTCAGTCAAGTGGAAGTTGGCCATCAAGGTATTCTCAGCATTTTTGCTGGCAGCCTCGACGTCACTTCTGACACTCACCACTTCTTCGATGAGGCCGACAACTTGGGAAGTCAGTTTTCCCACCTTCCCCTTCAAGGTGGAGTTCTCATTGTTGGCCTTTTCCAGGGCCTCAGTAGCAAACTTCTGGTTTGCATCAGAAGTCTCCACCCGCTTATTCATTGAGGCCACCTCGCTCTGGCACAGGTGGACTTCTTTCTTTAAAGATTCAATCTCTGCCAAGGTAGAGGCGAGCTTAATTGACTTCTCAGTTTTTTTGTAGCGATCGAGAACTTTTAAATAATATAAAATTATTTTCTCGAAAAACGTGTCGCTAAATCTTAAACCCTAACGTAAGAGTAAAAGACGCGTTCGTCTAGCCATTACGATTGAATTTAAATTATTTCGAATCGATTTCCGAATAATTTTAAATTAATTATTTCTTATCATTTCGTTTTAAAAGCCCAATTATTTTAAATGCCAAATTATTTTAAGATCCAATTATTTTAAATGTCAAATTATTTTTAAATCCATTTCATAGGCCTAATTAGATAAGCCCAATCGAAATTATATTCTTTTTTTTTTTTTATCCAATTTCATTTAGGTCCAATTCAATTTAGTCCAATACATTTAAGTCCAAATTAGAATTTTAATTCCAAAAGCCCAACTTTTCAACCCAATTACTTACCTAGAAATATGTGCCCTAGATGTTACTATTCATATAGCTCTTTCTTTTCCCTCATCACCCTCACATTTCACGCATCACCCTCACATCTCAGCAGCCAAACAGTCCCTGGGTAAGGAAAATTCATCACCCTCATTTCTTCTCGGTTTCAGCTCACTGGAGACTTGTGTGGATGCTAAAATCAATTTTTAGCATCAACATCAATCCCTCTAAATCTGGAAACTCTTGATGATGCTAGAATGACAATTTCTAGCATCAACAACTTGTTGATTCCACAAAATTCTACATCACAAACACCAACAACAGTGACCAACATTTGCACTCACCAACTCACTGCTCAACACCACCTCCACTGCCAAACCACCAACACCAGAGCCAAAACCAACCGAGAAGCTGCAAAACAATGTAGCCCATATGCTCAAAAAATCAACTCCCAAAACCACCACTATTCCCATCAACAATCAACTCCAACCCGAAAGCTTCAACCAAACGAGCTACGCACACCAAAATCGAGCTCAAAAATTGACAACTCCAACCACCATTCGAGCCATTAAAAAATCACCAAAAGCTACACCACCACCTCAAACGAACTCAAAGACCAAGAAATAGGAAAAACCCAGAATACTTACCTCGATTCCACCAAGAAATCCCACCAAAAACATCACGAACCCGAGCCTCCACCTCGAACCCACCTTCTACCGAACACCAAAGCTCCCAATCGCCACTCCCCCACTTTCATGATGGTGGCCTGCCACCGTCTCGATCGGCGTTGTGGAGACTTGACTTTTTCCCAGTCGTGACTCTCTCTCTCTCTCGCCTCTTTGTCTGATCGAAGTGAGAGAGGGAGAGAGAGCTATATAATTTATTTAATTAGTTTTGATTTTTAGGAATTTACTTTTAAACCCCCAAGTTTTAGGTTGATTAATTTCAGTTCCTATGTTATTAGTGTTTTAAATTTCAGCCCTGGATATTTTATTTTCAGTTTTAATTACTTTCATTTTGGTCCCCAAGTTTAGAAACTATTAATTATATCCCTAATATTTTATTTTCAGATTAGAAATTATTATTTTCAGCTTTTAGCTTTTATTTTCAGCTTTATTATATTTACAGTTTAGTCCCTGAACTTTCAAAAGTTACTATTTCAGCCTTAAATTTTTATTTTCAGTTTCAATAAATTTCCAATCTAAACTTTATTTTATCATTTTAAGCTATTTATTTCAGTTTCTTTAATTTTCAATTAAATCCCAAACTTTATTTTAACGCTTTAAAACCTTAAGAGTTTAAAATACTAATTGAAACTTATTTCTATTTTGGCTAGACGAAACGTACAGACGATTAGAAGTTTGAGTTTTCATTCCGCTCCATATTTGCACGAAACCCGAGATTTTTGAGGTAGACTCGCCACCATTAATTAGTTTAAATTATAATTGCATGCTTTATGTGAATTTACGTGATTTATATGCTTTAATGCATAAGATGAGAATATGTTATATGAGATATATGATATTGTTATGCTTGCCATAACTTATATGCTTAATTGCATGAGAAAGAAGAGAATCTCTTATGA
>CAIGRF010320687.1:43796-54445 GCA_903798235.1 Fraxinus ornus | reverse complement strand
GCCTATCCTGTAAAACCTTCTTTTTGGCCACAGTCTCTTCAGTTTCCAAGCATTTTGCCTGGCAAAGAGTGACAACAACCGGTTAGTTCTGTGAACAAAGGTAAAATCATACATTGTAATAATACCAGGAATGAACAGCTGAAAAACTATTCCAAATGATCCTTTAGATGGCAATGGCCTTGTAGAAGCCAAGTATCTATACACTCCATGTGGAAGGCATGACTGCACTTGGGTAGAAGCCTAAGCTTATCTTCAGACTCAAATTCACACAAACAAACAGCACAATCAAATGGATCCTTCACTCCTATAATTGCTTTGTAATTGAATACAAGGAGGGTGTCAATAAAAGACTGATCAACACCAGAATCATGCAAATGAAAGAGTTGCTGCAACTAGCCTTGTAGGACAGTCACATTTTCTAACTCATCAGGATCCCTATTAGGAGGTCTCAGTAGGAATCTAACAAGAAGGTGAAGCAAACCAGAAATAAAGAAAATAATGGCAAGGATTGTAATAATCAGCAATATACTTGGACTCACCTTGTTGTTCAAATTGAAACCACCTGTATGAACAACACTGAAAGAAGGAGGTGTAGGTGGCTGAATGAGAAAATAAGGCTGTTGGGATGGAGAAAGAAACCCTTTTTCTTTGATTTCAAGAACCAAATCCATATTATCTTGAAAAAAATCAACCAGAAAGAAGCTTAATACTTATATATAATCTGTTGTAACAGTGTCTCATTTGACTAAAAATATAAAATCTTGGCTGAAATGAATAACCCCATCAAGTTTTTTCTTTGAATCAATTTATCAAAAAATTAGAGTGCAAAACTAAACAATGCAATGACATTTAAGCCGGCCATTTGATAAAGACTCAAGGAAAGGAGGCATCCCATTCATTTAAAAAAAATCCCCTTATAACGAAATTAATTTCGATTGCAGAAGATAAGTAGATAACACATAACATTATAAGAATTATGAATTCCTCTACAATTCCAGTAGCATCATAGCCATTTTACTATTCCTAACAGGAAGAAATATCACAAACTTTAGTTATCACTTATCATCAACATCGACCAAGAAATGCAATTTTCCAAGGTTAATAAAACACTAACTACAAGATTAAGGAAGAGATACAGGTAGCAAAATTTGTGAATAGTTCAATTCGATCTTCTTCTGTTAGTGTACCAAAAATGTCATAAACACAAAAGAACAATGAGATCCACTAATCAATAACAAATGCACAAACAATCAAGTTGGATATCTTAAAACACTACGTTCAATCAAGAAAAAATATAAAAAATACTCCGTTGTGATAAAGACATGCAACGTAAAGAAGCAGAAAATGCATACCAAACTTGACTTGAATTTTTCGACAAATTCACTGTTCTTAAGCCCCTCAAAAAACTCACTGGAGCTCTTGTGCTCCAATTTCCTGAGCCTGTACTTGAACGCCCTTATAGACTCCCAGAATTTCCCAAACTGCCCTTTTTCTCTTTCCCTCTCCTTAAACCTCACCCTTCTCCAACTCAAAGAATAAATCTGAGGCACTTACCGGAGAAAGAATAAATCAAAGAACCATACGTGGCTCCAAATTCACCAACTGATTCGTCTACTAAACTAGAGAGCACAGGCGTGAACGAGCGAGTTGATCCCATCACCCAACAGAAGCGGCAGAACAGTTCAACAATCGAAGGCTTGAACTGCGCGGGGTTGGACGGAGCCCGTGGCCGGAAGACACAAGGGAGAAAGAAAAGAACAAATGGAGCGATTTGGGCGACGGACAATCGAAGACTTGAACTGCGCGGGGTTGGACGGAGCCCATGACCGGAAGACACAAGGGAGAAAGAAAAGAACAAATGGAGTGATTCGGGCGACGATGATTTGGGAGTGATTCGGGCGACTGTGTAGTTATATCGTGAATTGCTATTGATTTGTGGGTTTAATTTGAGCCAATTTATTTGAAAAATAAAAAAAAAATTGGCAACACTCAATAAATGTTGCCAAAAGTCTTACTTTTTGCAACGTTTATCAAATGTTGCAATAGACCCCTTTTCGCAACGTTTTTCAAACGTTGCAAAAAGTGAAACTTTTCGCAACGTTCATTGCAAAAAATGAGACTTTTCGTAACACTCAACAAACGTTGCAAAAAGTCTCACTTTTGGCAACATTTGACAAACGTTGCCAAAAGTGAGACTTTTCGCAACGTTCTCGCAACGTTTGTCAAGCGTTGCCAAAAGTGAGACTTTTCGCAACGTTCGATAAACGTTGCCAAAAGTGAGACTTTTCGCAACACTAAACAAAAGTTGCCAAAAGGGGTCTATTGCAACATTTTTCTAAAAAACGTTGCCAAAACTCATTTATACTAACCAATGGCAACATTCACTTACTAAAATGCTGTCAAAAAACCCTTTTATCAACATTTATCAATAAATGTTGCCGTTTGAATGTTGCGAATGACTCTTTTTGTTGTAGTGGCCGTGGTGTACTTTCCGCAATGCCACTTGGAATACCTCTCCGAGCACCCGGTTGTAGCCTGTGATTTTCCTTCCTGTGTCTTCTGTCGCGTTGCCAATGTTAAACAACATTATTATGCAATGTTATCAATGTTTAATAAACAACAAATATTTATCATATTCATTTATGTAAGGAAAACAGGTTCCAATATATATTTGCGAAGAATTTGGCTTCAGTCTAAAACGCTAATATCACCTTCAAAATACCACAACCCGTGCATTGCACGGATTAGGACTAGTATTTATATAAAATTTTAATACAAAAAGTATTTATAAATTATTATACCTGCTTACTGAATTCGACGCCTACGACATGATTGGTGATGTTCCAAACGCGGCCGGTACGGCCATGGTAGAACTTGTGCGGTATTCCCTTTAAAATTGACCCCGTTTACATCCCCCTCTCTCTCTCTCTCTTATAAGTGTAGTTTGTACAGTTATTCGAGACCCTAAATCATAATATTTTTTGGTGATGTCGTTTTACTTTTTGCGTGTTTTTATTTTTGCATTATGACAATGTAGTTGAATTGTCCTTTATTTTTCTATTCAAGATTTCTATGATTTATTTATATGTGTGTTGATTTTATTATGAGTTTAACTAATCACTAATTTGATGATTATGTGAGTCTCTTACGAATCAAGATGCGAATTTGAGATTTAGATCATATAGTAAAATTTGGTAAATTAGTATAACGTGTAGAGATACATATACTAATTATTATGATCATAATATAAATTCTTAGAACTAGTGTCTTGTTTAACTAAGGTTGATTTACATAGAGATATTGATTTTAATTAGTTAAATAGGCTCAATGAGAACTTAAGAGTAGTAAATTGAATACAATAGAAGAATTCGATCGAACACTACATTAGGTTATGAATTTTGAATTACGGTGATCAATAGATGAAATTATCATGCCCTAATATTCATCACATATTTGAATCTTCAATTATCCGTTGTGTGCAATCTTTTTATATTTTCAATCAGTTAAAAATAGTTAGGATAAGTAATCACAGTCATCATAATTATTTACTTGCTTTTGTAAAATAAGAGTTATAAAAATTAGACTAAGTCCTAAAGTATAGTCTTCGTGGGAACGATATTCGGACTCAAAAATCCACTATACTATTTGTTACGATATTGTACACTTGCGATATAAAAAACGCAACACTTGCTTTTGTGTGTTTACAACCCTGCGCTCGTGTGTGAGATGGAGAGGTGGCGAGAACGAATGAAAAACCATCGACAGAGGATAATGAGAGGGATTTTCACATTGGTCTGCAAACAAGCCTAACTAGCCATAATTGAAATGGTCTTTTGATATAAAAAGACAGAAATACACCACTTATAGATTACTAAAATAAGTTAGAATAAAAAGACGTTAATACTTTTTCAATTACAAAACAAACACAACACATCCTAATTCAAATCTCAACCTGAGGTCTCTTTCTTTCTTCATTTTCTCCAACATTGCTAATGGCTTTTTCATTCTTTATCTTCTCCGACATTAAAACCTAAAAAATTTACCAAAAGTTCAATAAAAAGACCTTGTGAATATTCACTAGAAGCTAATATGCTATTACTTTGAATTGGTACAAGCACATTTGCGTATACATAATATTTTTTGGTAATTTAGTTTATTTTTTAAATTGTTAAACCTCATTTCGACTTATTTGGACACGTCTTTATACAGTTTTACAAATTATTGGACAAATTTATAAATTTTTTTAAGCAAATAAGGGGAAAATATTCATCTAGATAGTAACGGACTCTCAGACGATTTATCGCTTAGACACTACCAGGCCATCTGGGCCGTCTGTTAACAAACGTTAGGCCGTAGGACTATCTTGTTTAGCTTTTCTTTCTTTTCCTCATCTAACTTTTTTTAATTTTGAGTCGAAATGCAGATATGAAATCACCTCGTCTCAGTTTGTTACTTTAGTGAATTTCAAATGAATAAAAATGATCGATGGTTATGAAACTGGACAAGTGATGAAGAACGTGCTTCTGCAACTCTTTTAGCGTCAAGTACATATATATGGACGTGTATCTTGATTTAAAAAATATTTCCAATGTTGATCCGTCTGAATATGAGATGAATTTGGGATTAATATTTCCCTATCATTCAAATATTTCGGTTCCACCAGTAAAGACTACTTCTGAAGTGCAAGTGATGTGACTAATTCAACTCAAGAAAGACGATAGTTATCCATTTTGCTTACTTCAGTGAGGTAGAATATTCTCAAGAGTGAACAGAAGCATCTGATATAGTGAATCATAATGCAGATGATTTTTCAGACACAGTGGAGGATGACATAGTTGTTCATGATCTCACTATTATGCACAAACTTTCTGAGATAGTTCAAGACCGTTAAACACCGTGTTTAACACTTTGGCCTCATGATGCAGCCCAATTAACGTTAAGACCAACCCAAGTTGATAGAATTCAACCCGTCTGCCTACTTTCCCATTTTGTGCATTTTCGCTTTTAGATGAAATATGACTTTGGTTATTTTTTTGAAAGGCTGTGATGATGCCATTTGGAAATGTTGCAACCGTTGGATGCTTCCGACCTTTTCTATTATTTGGTTGACTCTTCATTTTGATGATACTTTGAGATTGTTATGCCTAGGGTTTTCTCTCATTCTTTGCTATCTATGTTCTCTCTGAAAACTCTTGATTTTTGTCTATAATCTGTTGGTTCTAGATATTCTTGGTAAAGTTCAGTGTAGATTTGCTTTGTAATTTTGGTGATTTCGTACTTGTTTAAGCAGTAATCTTTGGTAGCTGGTGTAATCGGGGTTGAGAATTCTTGAGAGAAGAAAACTAGGTCTAAGGGCTAAATCTGTTTGGATTTTTGTATTGTGACTCTTGTAATGATAATCTTTGTTAATTTTTTTTTGTAGAATAGAGCGATAACCACTTTGGTATCTGCTCAACGTGGTGATTAGCTCTTTTGGCCTAATGGTGAAAAATCACTGTTGTTCTTTAATTTATGTTATCTTCTTGGTTTTATCTGGGACTATTTATTACAACGGTGGTATTAGAGCTCTTTGATCCGCACTTAAATCCTTCTATCTGAGTTTTTCTGGTGTTCTTGACGATCAAAACCCTAGATCTTCACAGATCTATTCTGTAAAGGGTTAGATCTTCATTTCTGCGAATAAATGAAAATAGTACTGGTATTCACTATTTTACACTATTGAACTAAGACCTTTGGTAACAAGTTTCTAACCTTATCTCTCTTATCATCATTCGATCTGAAGATATTCTTAGATCTTTTGGTTGAAACCCTCTTGGATCTTCCTTTGTATAAGGTTTCATGTGAAAACCTTAGAATTTGAGAGGACTAAGATTAACGGTTTCTTCAAGATTACACTAAGTTCTGATTTTCGAAAGTTGTATATTCTGTGATTTGGTTATATTGGAGTTACTTGTTTATCTGATCATATACTTGTACATTTATGTGAATTGCTTCTACATATTAGTACTTTGTGTTTGTGCATTTTTTAATTGGTATTATCTGCATCTATACATCAAAATCTATCTTAATTTTTTAAACTATCAAACATTCATTGTTTTTCAAAGTTTAAATATGGGAATTACAAAAGTTGATGTTGAAATTTGGAATGGCAAAGGAGATTTTAATCTCTGGAGTAAAAAAATGAAGGCTCTTTTAATACATAATAAATGTGTTAAAGCCCTTGATGAATCTTGAGGTGAAGAAGCTGCTAATAATAAAAGAATTGAACAAGGTGAAATTGTATGGAACACTATTTTCTTGCATCTATCTGATAGTGTTATTAGAGAAATAGGGAAAATTGAGACTGTAGCTCAAATTTGGACAAAGATTGAATCCCTTTATAAAACCAAGACTCTTCCCAATAAATGTTACTTGTGGAAACAATTTTTTATTTTCAAGTTTGATCCCAATTGTGATCTTGAAACAAATCTTGACAGATTTAATAAACTATCCCAAGATCTCACCACATTGTTGATACTCTTTGTCATGATCAACAATCAGTAGCCTTATTATCATCATTACCTGAAAAATATAAGGAATTGAAAAATGCCCTTGAATATGGAAGAATTCTATTACTGTTGATGTTATTGTTTCTTCTTTAAGGAATAAAGAACTTTAATTTAAAAGTGAATTGAAAACATCCAAAATAGAGTTGCTTACAATGTTAAAGGAAATAATTTCTTTCAAAGAAACAATAACGTTTCTTCAAATAAAAGTTTTGGAAAACCAAAAGAATACCCTGGAAACTCTAATAGGGCAAATTTAAATTCAATAAGATTAATAATAAGGCTAAAGTAAAGAAATGTTACTTTTGTGAAAAAACTGGGTCATCTCATAAAAGATCGTGTCAAGTGAATTGATGAACTGGAAAATGTTAACAAAGTTGAAGGTGGAGCTGCCATTGCTTATGAAGAAGTTGTAGCCTCAAATGGACAAGTCTACATGACTTGTCAATCTTCAACTAAAGATGATTGGATTCTTGATTTACGGTGTACTTTTCATATGACACCTTGTAAATAATACTTCACTGATTTTTCTGGAAATTAATGGAAGACAAGTAATTTTGGGAAATGATTTTTCTTACAAAAATGTACTGACCTTGAATAAGATCAAGTACATTCCTAATCTAAAGAGAAATTTAATCTCTTTAGGTACACTTGATGATGAAGGTTTTGATACCATTATAAATAAAGGTATCTTGACACTTCAAAAGGGTTTTACAAAAGTTATTCATGTTGAAAAATCAAATGGGATCTATGTTTTGAAAGCTTTGCCTTTATTAAATCAATCTGTTGATGCTACAGTCCCTCAGTCAAATAAATCTGAACTTTGGCACAAAAGACTTGGACATATTAGTGATAAGAATTTATATATTCTTAAGAAACAAGGTTTTTTGGGTACTGAAAGGATTGAAAGAATGTCATTTTGTGAACATTGCATTTATGGAAAGCAAAAGAAATTGCCTTTTGCTACTAGCATTCATAAATCAAAATCTATTCTTGATTACTTACATGCTAATCTGTGGGGCCAGCTACTGTAAGTACTTATTTCTATTTTAAATACTTGCTCATTATTGATATTTTTAAAAGAAAAATTGGGTCATTCTTTTGAAAAATAAATATGACACTTTCAAAAAATTTACAGAATGGAAAACTCTCATTGAAAATCAAGTAAACAAGAGTGTTAAAACACTTAGAACTGATAATGACCTTGAATTTTGCAATGAAAGGTTTGATCATTTTTGTAAAAAATAATGGGATCCTTAGACATAGGACATCCACCTATACTCTACAACAGAATGGGCTTGCAGAAAGAATAAATAGAACTTTGTTAGAAAGGGTAAGATGCATGTTGATAAGCTCAGGGCTTCCAAAACTGTTTTAGGGAGAAGCTATTAAAACTGTCTCATTTCTAATAGATATGTGTCCTACTAAATTATTGAAATATGATATACATGATCATCCTTGGAGTGGTCATCCAATAATACTAAACTAAAAGTTTTTGGTTGTGCTGTATATGTACATCAAAATGAAGGAAAGCTTGAGCCTAGATCTGTTAAAGGAATTTTCTTAGGATATAGTGAAGGTGTTAAAGGTTATATGATTTGATTGAAGAATCGGAGAGGTTATAGAGTTATAATTAGTAGGAATGTTATCTTTAATGAGATGGACGTGCCCTGCATAAAAGAAAAAGGAAATGCTACTCCTGAAACTGATAAAAACAATTTTTTTTATGGAATTTGAACTTTTCCGGGTTTATTTAAATTTTGAAAATAATGATCAGATTGAGGTAGAGCGTGGTCAAGAACAAATTACTGAACCTGAACCTGAAACTGAAACTGAACCTGAACCTGAACTTGATCAATTTGAAAATCCCTTAGAAGATTATCATCTAGCTAGGGATAGAGTAAGAGCGGAAATAAGACCACCATCAAGATATGATGAATCTGAATTCATTACTGCCTTTAATGTACAGTGAGCCTAACTTTTATGAAGATGTCATTAAGGGAAAAGAATGCAAGTTCTTGGCCTGCAGCCATGAAAGATGAAATGCTTTCATTGGTTAAGAATAAGACTTCAGTCTTAGTAAATAAACCCAAAGAGGAGAGGGTTATTGATTGTAAATGGATATATAAAATAAAAGGTATTCAAAAGGTGAAATGTAAGGTTCAAGGCCAGATTAGTTTCTATGAGCTTTAACCAAAGACAGGGAATTGACTACAATGAGATTTTCTCTCATGTAGTCAGATATACCTCTATAAGAGTTTTACTTTCTCTTATTTCACAATTTGATTTTGAATCAGAATAATTAGATGTGAAAACTGCCTTCTTACATGGAAATTTGGCTGAGAAAATTTATATGACTCAACCAAAATGTTTTGAACAAAAAGGAAAAGAAAATTGTGTGTGTCTTTTACAAAAATAACTTTATGTTTTGAAACAAGCCCCCAGACAGTAGTACACTGGTTTTGATACTTTCATAAAAGGACTTGATTTCAATAGAAGTGAATACGATTTATGTTTTTATTATAAAGGAAATGGAGGTCTTAATTCTTATTATTTTTTGTTATATGTTGATGATATGTTACTTGCTGGATGTCATATAACTAAGATTAACCATATTAAGCAAAAGTTAAAACAAGAACTTGTAATGAAAGATTTAGGTCAAGCAAAAAGGATTCTAGGAATGGAAATTAAAAGAAATAGAAATGATTATAATCTGTTTCTTACTCAACGGTCTTACATTTCAAGAATACTAGTTTTCTATGGATAAAGCTAAAAGAATAACTTTACCTCTTGAAAGTCACTTTAAATTTTCTGTAGAACAATGTCCTAAAACTGAAATAGAAAGGAATATGATGGAAAAAGTTTCTTGTGCAAATGTTGTTGGCTTTGTTATGTATACAATGGTCTGTACCAAATCTTGCTTTTGCTATAAGTATTTTAAGTAGATACATGAGTAATCCGGGCGAATATCATTGGGAAGCCATGAAATGGTTGTTATGATACTTAAAAAGGAACTTCTAACTTAGAACTAATGTTCAATAGGAGTAAAACTAGGATTAGACTAAAAGGTTTGTTGATTCAGATTTTGCTGGTAATTGTGATAATAGAAGATTTACATCTACATATGTTTTTACTTTAAATGATATTTGTATAAGTTGGAAATCACAACTGCAAAAGATAGTAGCTGACAACGTCAACAGAGGCTAAATATATTAAAGCTACAGATACTGTAAAGGAAGATATATGGCTGAAAAACTTGTTGAATGAGATTGGTTTGTCTGATAATAATGTTGTTATATATTCTGACAGCCAATCTGCTATACATCTTAGCAGAAAACCTATTTTTCATGATAGGACTAAACACATAGATGTTAAATTTCATTTTATGAGAGAATAGTAGAAAAGGAGATTATGAAAATTGAAAAGGTTTCAACTAAATGTAATCCAACAGAAATGGGAAAAAAAAATACTTACATTGCATAAATTTAGAGGTGTTTAAATCTCCTAAATGTTTTCATTGACTAAGTTTTTTTTTTTTTTTTNTTTATTGTTTTGTTTTTTTTTTTTTTTGCAAGTATATAGAGTTAATGAATTCAAAGGATAAGTTAACCTCTAATCTACAATGAAACCCAAATATGTCAAGCAAGGTAGAGACTGTTAAACATTGTGCTTAACACTTTGGTCGAATGATGTAACCCATTTAGATGGCCCAATGATGCAGCCCAATTAATGTTAAGACCAACCCAAGTTAATAGAATGCAACCCCGGCTGCCTCCTTTTCCATTTTGTGCATTTTCACCTTTTGCTGAAATGCGACTTTGGTTATTATTTTGAAAGGCTGTGATGATGCTATTTGGAAGTGTTGCAATCGTTGGATGCTTCTGTGTAATACCCCAAACATTATGTGTTACGTATTTGGCCAATATGATTCATGCATGCTATTTACAATGTCATTTGCATCCATTCTCCTAATTGTTTTCTTTTAAAACTGTACATTTAATTATTGAAAGTATGAGATCTTTATATGGTGTTAGCCTTTGACTCCTCGACCTAAGTGGTGAGTGTTACATTGAGTTATGATAGAAAAATTAGGTTAATCTAGGT
>CAIGRF010320687.1:19141-30359 GCA_903798235.1 Fraxinus ornus | reverse complement strand
ATTCTTCTGTAATTAAGTACTTCAGATGTGACTTGGGTGGAGAGTATACTTCGACTGTTTTCTCTGAATTGCTTGCTCTTGATGGCACAATTCACCAAACCTCGTGTACTAATACCCCGCAACAAAATGGTGTTGCTGAACGAAAGCATAGACACATTGTAGAAACTGCTCGTTCCCTTCTCTTATCTGCTAAAGTCCCCAGTGAATTTTGGGGAGAAGTTCTCACCGCTGTTTCTTTAATTAATAAGATTCCATCTTTTCACACTTTAGGTTTATCACCCTTTGAAACATTATATGGGCATCCTCCTGATTACTCATCATTAAGAGTCTTTGGCTGTACTTGCTTTGTTCTTCGTCCAGAGGTCGAACGTAGTAAGTTGACATCTCGCTCTGCTATCTGTGTTTTCTTGGGTTATGGGCAGGGACAAAAGGGTTATCGCTGCTTTGATCCTATTAATAAAAAGTTATATGTTTCTCATCATGTTGTATTCCTTGAGCACATTCTATTTTTTTCTATCTCTGATAATACTCATGATGTAACTAAACCTGATCTTATTCATATTGATCCATTCTCTGATGACATTGACAGACTACCTTCCCATACTCCATGTACTGTTGATTCTTCATGTCCTATAGGTACACATGCGCCGGCTCATGATATCCCTTCTCCTTCTGTGGCCACCCAAGCACCTTCTGAGATCGATGATCCAACCCCTGCTCCCTCTCTTCCTCGATATCCTCACTGTATTCGTAAGTCCACTCAATTATCGGATTTTGCTTATTTTTGTTATTCTGAGTCATTTTTTTGTTTTCTAACCTCCATTCACAAGCTATCTGAACCATCTTCGTATAAAGAAGCTATTCTGGATCCTCTTTGGCAACAGGCTATGGCTGATGAACTCTCTACTCTACATAAAACAGACACTTGGGACTTGGTTGCTTTGCCTTCAGGTAAACAAGCTATTGGTTCTCGTTGGGTTTATAAGATTAAAACTAAATCTGATGGTTAAGTTGTGCGTTACAAGGCTAGATTGGTTGCTAAGGGTTTTACTCAACAATATGGTCTGGATTATGAGGAGACTTTTGCTCCTGTTGCCAAGATGACCACTGTTCGTACACTTATTGCAGTTGCATCTGTTCATCAATGGAGTCTCTCTCAGTTGGATGTCAAAAATGCTTTTTTGAATTGAAATCTTCAAGATGAGGTTTATATGGTTCCTCCTCCTGGTCTTTCTCACTCTCCCGGACATGTTTGCAAGCTCAATAAGGCACTTTATGGCCTCAAACAGGCACCTTGTGCCTGGTTTGAAAATTTTTCCACTGTTGTTACCTCTCTTGGCTTTACATCGAGTCATCATGACTCTGCCCTATTTTTTAGATGCAATTTAGGTGGTTACATTCTAATTTTGCTATATGTTGACGATATGATTATTACTGGTGATGATGTTGATGGGATTGCAATTTTGAAATCAGANAAAAAAGGAATCTAAATATTACGCAATAATATTTTTTGGGGATCGAAGTTGCTTCTTCTCCTAAAGGTTACATTCTCTCTCAGTTTAAGTATGCTATGGATGTTATTGAGCGTGTTCGACTTACTGATACTAAAACTACTGATACTCCTCTTGAGTCCAACGCTTGATATTCACACTCGATGGTGTACCCTTGACTGATCTCACTTTATATCGCACCATTGTTAGATGGCTGGTTTATCTTACCATCATACGTTCCAATATTGCTTGTGCAATTCTCATTGTTCGGCAGTTTGTTTTGGCTCCTACTACAATTCATTGGGTAGCTGCTCATATTTTGCGCTATCTTCGTTGTACTTGCTTTCAGAGTCTTTTATTTTCTTCGACCTCCTCTTTAGTGCTTCGTGCCTACTCTGATGCTGATTGGGCTAGTAACCCCACTGACCGCAAGTCTACTACTGGTTTTTGTATATTTTTGGGCGATTCCCTTATTTCTTAGAAGAGTAAGAAACAGACTGTTGTTTCTCGTTCATCTACTGAGGCAGAGTATCGTGCTATGGCATCTACTACTACTGAGATTGTGTGGTTGCGTTGGTTACTTGCAGACATGGGTATTTCTTCATCATCTCCAACCCCTATGTATTGTGATAATAAAAGTACTATTCAGATTTCTCACAATTCTGTGTTCTATGAGCGTACAAAGCATATTGAAATTGATTGTCATCTGATTCGTCATCATCTGCAGACTGGAACCATTTCTCTACCTTTTGTTTCTTCATCGTTACAGCTTGCTAATTTTTTTACGAAGTCTCATCCAGTTCATCGATTTCATTTCTTACTTGACAAACTCTCGTTGCTTCTTGTTGTAGCATCGTGAGTTTGAGGGGAGATGTTAACGTAACAAATATATCAGTTTAAGGGTAGTTATGTCTTTTCTATTTCCTTGTTTTGTAGTGTATAAACTCATTGTATCTTTACAATCTGCCCTAATGTTTGAGGCTCCATAATCGGTCAATCTCTTCTTCCTCTCTTGTTTCTTCTTCTCCTTTGTTTGATTTAGCATTTGTATTGTCACACCCCCATCGTTCCTACTCCTTTTCCTCCTTCTTAGTACGAGATAAATAGAAGAGAACGTAACAATCTAAAGCATTGGTGCAAGCATTTTTAGGAGTGTTTACTATGAGCAGAAGGGGACAAACTCCAACCATGCGATTAAATGATATGTGGCAGGAAGAAGGCGAGTCTCTTTAAAGCTATTTTGCACGGTTTAATGCTAAATTAATAGCTTACGAGACTATAACGGAAGAAAGGGCCAGAGATACCGTATGGAATGCTCTGCTAATGGAGACTCCATTCCGATAGAATGTTCGCAATCGAAATTCTACTTTCGATTATTAGTTTGTGAACTTGATCTAGAGTGAGATCCAAACAGAAGATATAATTGCCAAACGAAAGAATGTAGAGCAAGCTCGGATGGAGAAGCTCAAAAGTAAAACTTCCACACACTTCTAAGTTGATAAAATAATAACGTTTGCTTTTTATAAAACCTAGGGATAGGATCCATACAATATCCACAGCCCCTACACTGGTCGCAAGTGAAGAACATCATCCCCCTAGGAGTCAAAAGACGAAATTTTGCAAGATTCATCACTCCAAAAATCATAATGTAGATGAATGTTAAGAAGTTAGGGATAATAAAGCTACAAAGTCATCAGAGAAGTTCACAAGGAATGACTAAAGGAAAAAGACAACCTTATCCATCTAGGGGACGAGGACATAGAACTGACTAAGGCCGGACGAGCCAAAGCCAATACCAGCAAATGCTTCCAGCTTTTTACCCTAGTAATGGAGATCAACACCATAACGGAGGCCGTATATTTGTGGAGATACAATGAGTGAACAAATGAGATACAATTGCAGCGCCAAAAAGCCAGTACGGCAAGTATTCTGGATTCAAGATAATCCTAAAACTGCATCTCTTCCAATTAATTTTGATAGTAATGATGAATTTGGAATCATATATCTCCATTGCGATGCACTGGTACTAAAAACTTGATAATCAAAAATATGTTTCTAATAAAAACCACCGCAAGTGCACAGATCGTTCAAGTAATAAAATGGATTTTAGAGTCAAGTATCGTTCCCACAGAGATTTACTAGTTCGATTTTACCTATTCTGACCTTAATCGAAACGTGAAATATGGTTGAGTTTTGTAACTAAATTGTAGCTAAACCAAATGAAAGCAATAGTGGATGAATTAATTGAACTAAATGCAAATTATATGATTGAATGTAAATTGAAGTAACTAATAGAAAAGAAATGCACTAGGTTCGCGAATTCTCATGCAATGATCCATTTTAATTCTAGTTCTACAAAATTGACAACACGTTTGAATTGATGAAAAATCAATGTTTCTAACCTATTCAATAATCTCACATATCATTTGACTATATTTCTATGACAAATGCAATATACAAGAATGCATGACGTTTTGTAAACACTTAGAGATTCACTTAGAGCATAGCGATATATTTATATCTCCTATCGGACCCTATGATGATTTATACCCTATCGAGCTTATTTTCCTTCTTTCGAATGCATAAAATAAGCCACCACACTCATACAACTATTGCGCATATAGTTGTAGAGAAAAAGAAATGTATATAAATCATTCATTAATTCAAAATGCGTTTTAATGTCAACAAAGTAGAACTAGGAATTAAAATATCACATCACATGGTTCATCGTTCACCTAACACATAAATCTAGCCTAACATGATAGAAACAAAGAAATCAGGAAATTTAATAAAGAACGACATCACCAATTTAGATTTTTGAATTGATTCTTCTTACCTTGATTTTTCTCTGAAACGCTTCAAAAGTCTCCTTCCATGTTTGCCTAGGGTTTAAGGACGGCTTTATGGCTTAAATAACATCCCAAGATTTGTTTCAAAGGTGTTTGAATTGAAAAAGGAAACCAAAAATTTCTCGCACCGAAAGACAACCATGCGGCCGTATGGTAGTTTTCCATGCAACTGCATGGAACAAAAAAAATCCCTCCTCTAATTGCCTGATTGCATGTGTGTGGCCGCATGGTTATATTTTTTGTTTCCACCGAATAGTTTTCAGTAGTTTGGTCATATCTTTCTCTCCTAATATCTAATTGAGATGATTCAAAAAGCGTTGGAAAGCTAATTCAAAGAGCTACAAAACTTCTTAGAATATGAATTTTCAAATTCGATCGTCTTCTATTCCAAAAATGGGTCTCAAACGAAGACTGAAAATTCGAAGCATAACTTTTTCGGTTAGAAGTTGATATGTGATAGTACTTCCACTATATTTCATCCATTTAACTTCTTTCATCATCCAATTGATGCCCATCACTCTCAAATCTTCATCGTGAGATCGACATAACCTTTTAGTAATTGCACTTGAGTCTCAAACTTTGATTGTGCTTCATTTTAGTCGTTTTGTCTCTCATTTTTTCGATTTTCTCCACGTTCATCATTGTTGTCCTGTAAAATACAAATTACATCGAATTAAGCTATATTCCACATATTTATTAACAATTATCCATGTTTGGGCCTACATAAGTGTATAAAAATGCACTTATCAACTCTCCCAAACTTGAACTATTGTTTGTCCTCAAACAACTATAACTTAATTCCACATAAAACATGGTTAGACAACCTGCCGTATCTCAGGTCTCAGGATTAGAACTTAGTACTAAACAAAATGAACAACTGCAACAGTGCATAATCAAATCAAATCTCCACATGTTATATGCATAACTTGACGTGTATGTATGTGAACACTCATGCCAACATATTAAGATCGTGATTAGCTCAACACCCAACATAGAGTAGTCAAATATTTCTTTACTTCGCTCGAGAGATGCACACATCCCCAAACTTATTCTTCTCACTCTATTTTCCCGAGGTGCATTCTAAGTTGAACTTATTCAATTCTATTCCTTACCCTCTCTTAGTTTAGATATATCTTACCATCACAAGTTCACACTTCAACAAGTAGAGATTCTCCTATTTTTTATTACTTCAACATTTGAGACTACACTAAGCTAATTGCCTCTTATTAGAGATATAGTTCTATTGACCGAATGTCTGGGGCTTAACCAATGTAATTGTTTAGTTTTTTTTTTGTTTCATTACTCATGTTTTCTCCAGATTTAATTTTTTTTTTCTTTTCAATCAAATATCTTCTCATTTGCTTTCTATATAACTCATGTAGCGAGCTTTAGGCCGATGAATCCCAAGTCAGATGACCACAAGATACCAGGTTTTAAACCTTTGTAGACTTAATCACTCGAATTATACAGGCTCGAAAAAATATATTTTTTCACACAGATTAGTTCAATACCCCTTTTCTTTTAGACATTCAGTTTCTATAATTAACCCCTGACTTAAGACTTTTACTTTGTCATCGTCTCATTGGTTTAAGATAATCCACACAGGAAAATTTAATGCACGGAACCCCTACTCATCTCAATGTTCTCTTGCAACAACTCAACCACCTCTAAAATATTCTAAAAATGGACTATGATTTAGTATAAAAGAGGTTATTCGGGTATATTCTCTATGTTCAACTGTTTCTAAGCATGAGTCAAATCATTAGCTCAATANGCCGTATCTCAGGTCTCAGGATTAGAACTTAGTACTAAACAAAATGAACAACTGCAACAGTGCATAATCAAATCAAATCTCCACATGTTATATGCATAACTTGACGTGTATGTATGTGAACACTCATGCCAACATATTAAGATCGTGATTAGCTCAACACCCAACATAGAGTAGTCAAATATTTCTTTACTTCGCTCGAGAGATGCACACATCCCCAAACTTATTCTTCTCACTCTATTTTCCCGAGGTGCATTCTAAGTTGAACTTATTCAATTCTATTCCTTACCCTCTCTTAGTTTAGATATATCTTACCATCACAAGTTCACACTTCAACAAGTAGAGATTCTCCTATTTTTTATTACTTCAACATTTGAGACTACACTAAGCTAATTGCCTCTTATTAGAGATATAGTTCTATTGACCGAATGTCTGGGGCTTAACCAATGTAATTGTTTAGTTTTTTTTTTGTTTCATTACTCATGTTTTCTCCAGATTTAATTTTTTTTTTCTTTTCAATCAAATATCTTCTCATTTGCTTTCTATATAACTCATGTAGCGAGCTTTAGGCCGATGAATCCCAAGTCAGATGACCACAAGATACCAGGTTTTAAACCTTTGTAGACTTAATCACTCGAATTATACAGGCTCGAAAAAATATATTTTTTCACACAGATTAGTTCAATACCCCTTTTCTTTTAGACATTCAGTTTCTATAATTAACCCCTGACTTAAGACTTTTACTTTGTCATCGTCTCATTGGTTTAAGATAATCCACACAGGAAAATTTAATGCACGGAACCCCTACTCATCTCAATGTTCTCTTGCAACAACTCAACCACCTCTAAAATATTCTAAAAATGGACTATGATTTAGTATAAAAGAGGTTATTCGGGTATATTCTCTATGTTCAACTGTTTCTAAGCATGAGTCAAATCATTAGCTCAATATGCATGCATGAGTGTCATGCGCAAAATAAATCAAGTCTCACATAAACATGTATTGATCAATCTAATAATGCACAGTTTTCACCATTCACAATCCATACATAGTCCAATATTAAACATCATAGTCAGCAGAATTGTCAAATCAATACAAACACACAAAATTATAAATTAATGCTACTAAATAAACAACTAAACTAAAAGTAACTAATGAAAAATTGCACAAAAGAATAATTTTTTTTCATTTTCATTTTTTTTCACACAATCACAAAAACTGTAGTAACATGATGAATGAAATATTCCCACCCCAAACTTAGATAGAACATTGTCCTCAATGTTTGAATAATGTCAAAATGCAACTTAACAGCACATAATGCTAAGGACAATTTCACAAAAGATAAAGAACAAGGGGCTGGGGATACTTCCCTCACTAATATAGATGTGAATTTGAAGATCATGGAGTAAAAGAAGTATGTACCATGCATAGACTCCTTGTGTCCTATAAAGACGATAAATAACCAATATTATGAAAAATTATAAAAAAAACTCGAAAAAGAAATTCCTAATCTAATGCATAAAATAAGATAAATAAAAGGGAAGAATTGTTGAGTTGCCTCCCAACCAGCGCTAAGTTATAGTCTATAGCTTGACTTTACTTCGGGCAGCTTATGGTGGTTCAAATCGAAGGATTTCACCAGTGCACTCCCTGTAATTTTCAGCTTTGCATCCTATTTTAACTCTCCAAACTTTGAATTCTCCCCTCTCGTCTCTACCAAGAAATCCTCCAAATTTTGATTTTCCATTCTGACAATTTTGTTGAAGGGAGAGTTCATCTTCATTGATAAATTGACATTCGTTGAGGGTTGATGGTTTTTGAGGTGGATTATATAATTTAAACTCTTCTTGATCCTCATCTATCCTCAAGATTAGCTCCACTTTCTCCATATCAATCAACGTTCAACCCGTTGCTAAGAATGGTCTTCCCAGGATTATTGGAATATTTCTATCTTCTTCTATGTCTAGAATGAGGAAGTCAGCTGAGAAGATGAATTTCTCCACTTTAATCAGCACATCTTCTATAATCCCTTTTGGGTGGGTAAGTGATCGATCAGCTAGTTGTAAAGTCACTGTTGTTGCTTGAGCCTCTCCAAAACTGAGTTTCCTAAAAATAGACAGTGGCATCAAGTTAATACTAGCACCAGTATCACATAAACTCATAAAGCATTAAAGGTACCGACATTTCCAATTGAGACAGGTAAAGTGAAATTTCCTAAATCCTTGAGCTTGTGAAGCAATTTCTTTTGTATTCTTGCACTGCTCTTATCTGTCAATACAATAGTTTCAGATTCTGGAGGCTTTTTTCTTCTTTGAGATCATGTCTTTCAAAAACTCCGCATAGTTCTAAATTTTTCGTATTAAGTCTATGAATGGGATATTAATGTGAAGTTTCCTTAGCACATCCAAAAAAAATTCAAACTGCTGGTCCCGCTGGTATTTCTTCAACATTTGTGGGAATGTAATGGGTGGCTCATAGGGATTAATTGGATTATTTAACATTTACCGTGATTTTTCTGGATTTTCTCTTATCGATGTCTTCTTGGTGTTGTCAACCTGTTTCTCATTCTCTTTTTTAGAAGACTTCACTTGTTCTTTATTTGCACCCGATTTTTTTACATGTATCTCAGGTAGCTGAACTCCACTTCTTGTAGTAATGGCTTGAACATGCTCCCTAGAATTCACTTATGTATTGCTTGGCAATGTACCAGGTACTCTTCCTGTCATAGAAAGAGCTATCTACCACATTTGTGTCTCCAGATTCTTAATAGCAGTACCCTAATTTTGGAAATTTATTTCAGTCTTTCTCATGAACTGGTTAGTTGTTTCCATGTATTTATCCATATTTTCCATGAGTTTTGCAAACATCTCCTCCAACTGAGGTTTCTTCTCCTGCTGAAACTGCACTTGAGTCCGGTTGTGATTTTAGTTTTGATTGTGATTATGATTTCCACTCCAAAAGAAATTTGGATGATTTCTCCACCCCGGATTGTAAGTGTCAGAATGGTGGTTGTGCTGATGTTGACCCCCATTGAGCATAATCCACTTGTTCCATTCCTTGTGTAAGGATGAGACATTCAGCTGTGCCATGTTCTGCTCCACACTTTTAACAATTTGACTTCTTTACTTGTGCTGAGTTCACCGTTTGTGTTATGCTCTCCATTTTGTGAAATAAGGAGTCAATCTATATATATAAGGCCGAGTAGGTATCTACTCGTAGACTCCAACTGTTTTATTTGGACATCCTTGATCTGAAGACCACATGGCTGAAGTTTTAGCCATTCTCTCGAACAATTCCCAAGCTCCATCAATCGTTCCGGTTGTTAGAGATCCATTTGATGACGAGTCCACCATGCTCCTGAAAGTCGAAAGTAGTCCTGCATAGAAAAATCTGATTTGTGTTGGCTTGTCAAACCCATGTTGAGGACATTTCCTTAGCATGTTCTTGAATCTGTTCCAAGCTTCATCAAAGGATTTGACTTCATTTTGGCTAAATATTGATATGTCGTGCCTCCTCTCGCCACTTTGGCTGGTGAGAAAAATTTGGTGCAGAATTTGTGAGCCATATCATTTCAGGTAGTTATGCTCGCCACTAGAAGTGAATCCAACCATTCGAGTGCTATATCCCGTAAAGTATGTGGAAATAACCTCAGCGTGATAGCATCATATGATATTCCCTAGTACTTGAAGTGTTTACACATATCCAAGAACCAGGATATATGTGTATGAGGATTTTTATTTGTCAATTCGTAAAATTGATGCCCATTTTGGAAAAGTTGGATGACATTAGTTTTCTGTTGGAAGTTCGGCAATTCGAATGGAGAGTACACAATGCTGGATTGACTTTGAACAACGAACGGTGACAAGAAATCTCCAAGAAGAGCATTCCCATCTTATTGTGCCTCTACATTGGCTGGAGCTAGAAGATTCAATCTCGATTCAATCTGTTGATTTGCCATTTGTAGTTCTTCTTGATATTCACCAAAAATACATCTTTTTAGTGGAAAATAATGATGTTTACTGAAGAAGGCAGCCGTGTGGCCAAGATGGCCTTTACTTTATGTTTTCCTCCCATTTTAAGTATGTTAAATTAGTTTCGCGGTGAGTTCGTGGTTTTAGGACGGATACCAATATAACAATGGCTCCGACATTATTATGAAAGGATAAGATAAGGTCCATTAAATTAAGCATTTCGTTAAAAATTCTATATAGTTAATTAAAATTTAGTAAGATTAAAGTTTAAACTTTTAAACTGAGATTCTTGATTTAATGGGGGTTAAGAGTCTAAAAAAAAATGCATGGCCTAATTTCCTTGATAAATAAAGTAATAAAATCAACCCCGCGCACCTTTTAATTTTTGAACTACATCGACCACTCACATATACTTGGACCAGGTTTGCACTAGAGTGAAGAACTAATCAATTGGGTCTAGCTAGGTACATTGAAAAAAGAAAAATGCATTACTAAAATGTTTCAAAATTCAATTTAAAAAATAACAAACTTGTTGCGATTACAATAATACACAATTTATGATCATGATTGCATACTAAGCACAAATCACACAAGATCACAATAACAATCACATTAGTCACAATTCACACATATAATAGGTAGAAATTATATAGTAATCACAAATTAGCCAATTAAATAATTATAAATTACCCAATTAATTTGTCATATTTCACGCACACCCCACCTACCTCTTTGTTCTCATTCTTTACCCAATTTCTACTCTGCATCACCGTCTGCTACCTCACACTACCCCATCTCATCCCATCCTCACCATCGTAGACAACCATTGAAAGACATATTTGTAGCTACCATCAACAACCATAGAAAGACAGATCCATACCTCACAACACTCACCTCATAGCGACAGCGCACCACCATCCCACCCACTCCATAATTTCTCTTCCATTTTATCATTTTCGTATTTTCATCCTACAACATCATTATCAACAACTGGAAACACTCACTTAACCTTGGTAGCAGAGCCGGACCTGAGGGGAGGCCCAAGAGGCCTCCGCCTCAGGCCCAGAATTGCTGGGGGCCCATTTTTTTTAGTTTTTTTTTTTTTTTTTTTTTTTTTTAACCTAAGGTAAAACAAAA
>CAIGRF010320685.1:0-12453 GCA_903798235.1 Fraxinus ornus | reverse complement strand
CAGAATAGTCCCCGGAACGATAGGGGTGGTGGAGGTGGGGTGAGTTAATTATATTATATGAGAATTAAATATTTAATAATTTATTAAAAAAAAAAAAACTTTATTTTTGATTTTTTAAACTGTAAACCTGATTTTTGAATTTAGAAATTTAAACACCTTACCGACTACATTCATCCACTCTGCCTTCCATAACCAAATAGGCCGCGCAAATTTTCATCGAACAATTATTATTGCCAAATTTCTCTTTCTTTTGAGCTCACGTATATACAAACACACTACACAGGTTTGTTTGAAAAAAAATCAGCCACACCCTTCTCAGTCACTTGTTCCAACAAAAATTGACATAAGAAAACAAAAAAAAATTAAAAATAGTTGTTTTCTATCATTCCGCCCTCACGTTACGGCTTTCAGGATGACCCTACTATGAAAAAGACGCGAAATTCCACCACCACTACCACTGGCGGCGGCGGAGCCACGACGGCGATGAGGCTGATAGTTCCTTTACAAGGCATAGTGCAAGGCCGTGGAGGTCTTTTCTTGGGTTCAGTTATACCCTGTGCTCTCTTTTACTTTCTTCAGCTCTACCTCAAGGGAAGGGGTGGGCGCAATTCCGACGAACCTGCGGCGCCTCCGGAGAGTTCGCCGTCGGAGACCCATTTGCCGGAAGTTTCGACTTTGCAGAGGGTTCATTCAAGGTTGCTGCTTTCTCCCCGAGGGACGAGTGGGCTGGCCCAGGTGTCGTCTAGAATTGCTAAGCAGGCTGATGGTCCTTACTATGTGGGCCTGAATCATGCTGCAGATGACCCGTATGATGAAATGAATAATCCGGATGGTGTAATTCAACTTGGATTAGCTGAAAACAGGGTGGGTGTTAATGAAAATTGTAACTCGTTTTTTTTTTAATGCATTCGTGAAGTGAATTTGTGTGATTAGATGTTTCTTCTGATGTGCTGAATGTAAAACTTGTGTTTATATTCTTGTGCATAAATAGAAGTATTTGAATTATTTGTTTATGCCTATGGAAATGTGTTGAATCTAGTATTTTTAAACAAGTATTGTTTCTATGTATTATGCTGATGATTTATAGTATAATAGTAGCAAAATAGTTAAGGCTCTGCTCAGTTTCCAGAAAATGGAAAAGAAGGAAGGAAAATGAATGAGTGAATATGTCTAATTTTATATTTGGATAAGTCAGTCCCTCCTCCTCCCTTCCAGTCAATCAAAGCATTGGTAATGTCTTTGGGACTGTCTTTACATTTGTGTAGTAGCAATTCTCATGTTTATTTATGTGTTTGAACGTTTTTGGAAGCTGACAATGAAATAGCTATATATGTTCTGTGATGTGAACGTGCTATATGCTCTTGCAATTGGAGTAACAAAATTCAGCCTTTGAATTTGCATCAAAGATAATTTATCTGTTTGATTGCATATGTCAGTTTTTGAATTGTATAGAAGAGTACTTATGTGGTTAATTGTTTTTTAACAACTTTGATAGTTTGTTAACGGAGTGTGTTTGGGGCTTCTTTTTTTCACTTGAATGTAGTTGTCATTGGACGTGGTTCAGGAGTGGCTAGCTGACAATACAAGGGAATCAATAATATGCCAGGACTTGAGCATAAGTGGGATTGCAGCCTTTCAGTCATTTGATGGGTTGGTGGAGTTGAAAGTGGTTAGTCTTTCTGCTTTTGTTAGCAGTTTATTTATCTCTGTTGTATCCAATAATGTAATTAAGCTTTTGCATCTCTTTAATTAGTTAGAAGTGTGAAAGATGTGATCTTTACTGCACTTATATAAAATTCTAGGTCTAATGTGGAATACTAATTAATGTCGCATCTCATTTAAATGTAGAAACAAATTATGACAATTCAAATCTCAGCAATGGGACTTGGCTGATTATACGAATTCGACAATATACCCACAGAAATATAAAACTTGATTCATGTGAGTACCAGTAATTCTGTAATCTGATAGCAATATTTAGAATTAATCTACTTGAATGAGTTGCTTCTGCTTCTAGCTTATTTGAAAATTGAAGAAGTGCCTTGTTGATGATAATGCTTTACTGATTCAGTGATTTGGTTTCAAATTATGTTCGTATCTTGTTTAGTCATGTAAAGTTCTTGAATTATAGCACTTCCGTTGTTACATCTTTGATTACACATCAACCCCTTGTACTTTCAAAGCATTAAACTCGTGACTTTGTCATTTTTGAAATTGTAGAAATAACCCCAATGGACAAATGTACTTAGAAGTTTGACTTACTTTTCCCAAATTACAGGTTGTGGCAGGGTTCATGTCTCAGGTCATAGAGAAACCAATGTTTTTCAACCCAGCACAAATAGTTTTAACTGCTGGGGTAACACCTGCAATTGAGATACTAAGTTTCTGCCTGGCTGATCCAGGAAATGCATTTCTTGCACCGTCTCCATACTATCCCGAGTAAGTTCCGTTGCCTTTATTAACGGATGATGGTTCTTGTCATTGTTTATTTCGTTTCAACTCTAATGAGAAAATTCAATGTGCAGTCTTGACAGGGATGTCAAATGGCGAACTGGGGTGGAGATTGTACCTGTTCCTTGCCGCAGTGCAGACAACTTCAGTTTAAGTACAACTGCTCTTGATCGAGCATTCAACCAGGCCAAGAAACGTGGTCTTAAAGTTCGTGGGATAATAATTTCGAATCCTTCAAATCCTGTGGGAATTCTGTATAACCGTGAAATGCTTTACAGCCTCTTGGACTTTGCTAATGAGAAGAACATTCATATTATCTCTAATGAAGTATTTGCCGGATCAACTCATGGAAGTGAAGAGTTTGTAAGCATGGCAGAAATCATCAATACAGAAGGAGAAGATTTCAACAGAAATCGAGTTCATATTGTTTATGGTCTGTCGAAGGATGTTTCTCTTCCCGGGTTTGGGATTGGTGTTATCTATACATTCAACGAGAATGTTCTGTCTGCTGCTAAGAAACTTGCAAGATTCTCGCCTGTTTCAGCCCCAACACAGCGTTTGCTGATCTCTATGCTTTCACACACAAAATTTATTAAACGATATATCAAGATCAACAGGGAGAGGGTTCGAAGGATGTATATTTTGTTCGTGGGTGGGTTAAAGCTGTTGGGCATCGAATGTACAAAGAGTAACGGAGGATTTTATTGCTGGGCCGACATGAGTAGTTTAATCCGCTCATACAGTGAAAAAGGAGAGCTCGAGTTGTGGGAAAAATTGTTGAATGTGGCCAAGGTCAATGCAACTCCGGGATCATCCTGTCATTGTGTTGAACCTGGGTGGTTCCAGTTATGTTTTAGCACATTAAGGGAAAAGGACATTCCTGTAGTTATTGAACGTATTCGGAGAATTTCTGAAACCTCTATATCTCGTAGTTGAATTGTCATAGATTCATCGTCCCTGATGCTAAAGGATGGAAATTGCACCGATACTTGGATAGGCTTAGCTTTTCTTGATTTCTTGGAATTGCTGGCTTGGTAGAACCAACTAGAGTGTTTCCATGTTGGGATACGAACTGAAGATATGATCTTCTGGTATTTCTTTGGTCCATAAGAAGAAATGTCATCGTGTGATTCTGGCAGTTAACGTGGCAGAAAGTTGTTATTCTTCGTCATCTAAAAAGTTCGTGCAAATCATGTCTCTATATGACCTTTGGATCGTACCCGTCTCTAGTTTTTACGAATGTAGATAGATCATTTATGGCTGATGCAAAAGCAAGCAGATATGACCTTCAGGAAAATCCAGTTCCAGTTTTTTGTGCAGAATTACTCGAAAGATTGTGTGAATCCTTACAACTGTAACTGGATTTTTTCTCTTTTATTTTTTTTTTGTCATTTTAATGCTACAAGACTACAACTTAATTATTCCATTCATTCATTTTAGTGCATGTTTGGTAAGCACTAATACACCAGCCTTGGATGATATACGAGTATGAATTTTATCATTTTTGTTCATTTTTTTTTTTTAATATTGGTTAGTATTATCCAACCTTCTTTACTAAATACACCATATGTCCATGTTTTATAGTGGGACGAGCCAGAGTTTTACAATGAGAGCATGTTTGGCACTAAATATAGGATTGACCTGGGTAAGAATAAGATTTTAACTCTTTTTTCTTCTTTTAAATTACAACGGAAAGCTTTTAAAGCAGGATTACAGTTGATAATGGTAACTCAGATTGGAATTGCAAAAGAAACATTAAAAATAGGTTAGATTTATCGATCCAAGAATCCCAAACGAGGCGCCCCCTGTAAATATATTGCTACCATCCAAAAGTTACAACTTCCACATGCAAAAACATTATCTTGAACACTTACTGATAGCACATTACTCCTTACCGAAAAGTACTACCGCTGGAATGCCACAAATTTCTGCGGGCAATCCTCCATTGAGACTCTTGAAAGCCAAATCTAACCTTAGTGATGGCAACGGGGCGGGTTCGGGGAGGGGCACCCCCGCCCCGCCCCGGGTTCTTGCCCCGTTGCCCCGTTTAATGCCCCATTTAATTTTTTTTTTTTTTTTTAAACCAAAAATTTCCAATTAAATACAAATGCAAAATTTTATAATCCAAAGCAAATAATATTTAAAATAACTACATTAATATCCAAATCAAGCAATGAAAACAAACAATGTCCAATTTTTTTTATTTTTACAATGAGAGCATGTTTGGCATTAAATATAGGATTGACCTGGATAACAATAAGATTTTAACTTCTTTTTCTTCTTTTAAATTACAACGGAAAGCTTTTAAAGAAGGATTACAGTTGATAATGGTAACTCAGCTTGGAATTGCAAAAGAAACATTAAAAATAGGTAAGATTTATCGATCCAAGAATCCCAAACGGGGCACCCCTTGTAAATATATTGCTACCATCCAAAAGTTACAACTTCCACATGCAGAAACATTATCTTGAACACTTACTGATAGCACATTACTCCTTACCGAAAAGTACTACCACTGGAATGCCACAAATTTCTGCGGGCAATCCTCCATTGAGACTCTTGAAAGCCAAATCTATCCTATCAAGATCCCTACAATCACCAATAGACACATATTGCATCCAAAATATTGTTATGTGCTAAAGAAACTAACCTTGTATTCTTGAACAAAGCTGAAGGAATCTCCCCATTGTACCCGTTTTAGATAAATCAAGAAACTTATGTTTGGCAAATCCCCAAGAAAATCATCGGATTACCCCATATAAAGCATTGGAGCTTAAATTAATCTTCCACAATGTATCAATCTCTCCATACTCCAAAGGAATATTTCCTTGTAATTTATTCCTAAACAAAATAATAATCCTCAAAAAAAAAAAAAAAAAATCCAGATAAAGCAGGAGATAAAACCCAATTATTATATAACAAAATTTTTACCACATTTCCATCTGAATTACAAAATACACCTTTATAATCTCTGCAGTGGCTATAATTTTGATCTCAAGAACTCCCTCAAACAAGGGTCAATTGAAATGTTACCCTTGAATTGAAGCAAGATTTTCTTTTCAGTTATTGGTGAGAGTAATACTATCAAAAACACAAGAAACAGAATGCATAGAAGAAAACAAGATAATGAATAATCGTATCTTTTAATGTTACCAACAATACCCAACATTATATTTGCTGGATCTAGTCCTGCAACACTTGATCTCTGCTTCTGCATATACGCTGATGAAAACACCAACAAAATGAATTCTTTGCATTCAGTGTGATGTATATTTGTTAAAGGGTAACATTTTAAATGCTCTATCTTAAAGAAAATAGAAAGAAAAAGAAGCATATTTTGTGGGCATGGTAAAAAGACGAGTTTATGGTCTTTTCTTGGGATCTTTCTTTGGTTAACAATGAATTGAGAGTTCTGCATGCTTAGTGCATATGGGCTAGTTTGAGTTGATGAGTTCAAGAATTAGGTGTGGTGATAGATATACTCGTAAACACACATCTAGAAAGAGAATTGCTGTTGGCTGGTTGGCAACAGGGAAGTGATCATAAATGAAATACTGCACGGCTTGGCTGGAAAGAGAAGCCGGCGTGACAATCCCATTAATAACTGCACTTTTTTATGCTTATTACATTCGTTGATCCTCCTGGTTAAATCTCGCCCTCAGGTAAATGGTAATATTTGGGAAACTAATAGTAACAATTCACTTAATATTAAAACAAGAGAAGAACCCATTCTGTTTTTTTGCTAGAAATCTTCATCTTCAATGTGCGTTTTGTAGGGGTCTGTCTCGCCACAGAGAGCATTGAAATCTTTGTCTTCGATCTTAGTTGTCAGTCTTTCATTACAGACGTAAGATAATCACTTTAAATAGAAAATGTCCAAATATTTGTGTTAAATTGTCGAGTGATCTTCGTAAAAATATGCATTACTTCATATTCATGAGCATAAGTTAAGTTGCATTTCATAAAGTTAGACGTCTTATAGTCTCATGCCAACTAAGCAAATATTTGGATAGCTTTCAACTTTCCGTGTTCAACTAATTCTTCTCAACAGTTGGAGATGACCTCCTCCGTTTGATTTCTAGTAGGCGATCTGGTTTCTGTTAAGTAATCTGTCTATCCCTAGTCTATGCCAGATTGACTTACTCCTCGAGGAATAAACTAGAGATTGGTTCAATATTTCCAATTTCTTTGTAGAATTTTGCTACATATTCTACATATTTTATTGCCTTTGAATCCTTATTCATAGATTCTTAGTGAACATGTTTTAATAAGGATGGAGACATAAATGCAGTAAATAGACTCTTACCTAATAAGTTCAACATGTCACCATGTAATGTTAGATAGTTACTTTTATGTCAAGGAATTTCAGGGTTAACGAGCACATTGAAGAATAATTTGATCTCAAACAGCACATCTCAGAAAAAGGAAATCCAGATAACATTAACAAGACCTACTACCATCAAATTGTAACACTGCTTTGCAAAGCCAAGTTAGCAGTAATTTAACCCTTAAAAATATGGGATTTCAATTATGTACATATATGTTTTACAATGAAGGAGAAAGGAACTATAAATGGTTTTACCAGTTACAACCAATCCAACAATCGACTTGCCGATATTAGTCGCTTCCTTTTTCCCTTCCACTATATGCACTCATATCAACCTCGTCCTGTGAGGTGGCATTGCCTTCTCCAATATAATTTGTCCAGGCAGAAATCCTAAGATCAACGCAATAGGCCCTCATCCTTTTGCAGTTCATTGAGCCGCCTTTTGCCGTACAATGTGATTATCACTGTTGTAGCCACCGTGATGCAAAATCCGACAACATTGAAAATTATCTGTGATGCTGACAAAGAGTGCTGATCACGGGATGCATCGGCCAAGGTTTTTATCAGGATGCCACTACAAAATCAAAAACTCCATGAGTCCCAAAAAATTTCATCAATAATTTTAGTGTCACCTTCACAATTTCACAATTGTGAAATTGACGAGAATAACAAGGTACCTATTTCAATGCAATTGCAAAATATCAAACTTGTGAAGTTTTACATCCTATTAGTCACATCCAGAATCCTACTGTTCCTATCCAATTGCAGATTTTGCGTATCAAGGAAATAAATGATTTCTGACCAGGCACACTCCAAAAGGACAAGACTCAGACAAGAAACCTTAAAGACTGAAAAGAAGATAACGAGAGTAATAATTTGCCATGTTGGAGAGAAAACAGAACCACATTACAAGACAACCAGATCTTGTAGGGGTTTGGCATGACTTTATGAAAGCTTATTGTGTGAGCTATCATAAGCAGCAAAACACTGCAGACATTGCTAGCAGAATGGAAATCAAAAGACATAGAAGAATGTGAACATCACTTGAGCACAATTACACCAAATCAGATTATTGAAAAATACCAGTTATTTATCCTCTCTAAAAAATAAGAAGGAAAAGAATACAACAAGGCCAAACACGTGAACATTTGCCTGCGGCTAAAGACTGAGCCTATAGACAAATCCCACATATAACCATGCCAAATGTTATAGTCAAACCCTAATACTTCTCCATGCATCTCAAGTCTCAAAAGTTATTTGGTGAGGCTTTGCACCATTGTTTTCTGAAAGAAAGAAATATATAAATCTATACATTAATCTTACAGCCCAGTCACATAAATTGCCAGTCAACACAGGATAAAGTGTTCAAAGATATGGCATTAAGATGGTTTTTGACAGAGGGACATGGTTGCCAGCACGCAGCAGTTAGTGGCCGAGATTGGCACTAGGAGAGGATGATTATTGCTGCTCGTTGCCAAAATGACGTTGGTGTGGGGGGTGGGGGAATGGATAATATTCCTACACGCTTCCATCACCACCAACTGATTTAAATGTTCTACAAAAAGTAATGGTGCGGTCTGCTTAACTTCCAGCATAAAGAGATTGTAAGCTTCCATTATAATTTACAACACACGAAGGAAAAAAAAAAAAAAAAGAGCTGTCCTCAGTGCAAGTGGTTAGCAACAAAAGAAGACAACTGGTAGTAACATCAGCATCAGAAACAAAGAAGAAATTTATGATTACATACATCATTAAGAGTTTATGAACATTAAGAAGACAGTGATCCATCTATGGACGAACCTACTAAAATAAACGAATGTGATGCATTTGGATGTACATGGACTATTGTACAAGCTAGGTTCGTGCTTCATAACACCATCAGCTCACTACAGACAAAAGTGCGCTTACAATTTCGCAATACTTAATAGAAGGGGGAGATATGAAAATAGGGGAGGGCATAAGGTAGGTGGATGGATAGAGGTAGATGTAGAGATAGAGAGAAATTCTTACGTGTAGAGTGCAACAAATACTTCTGGTACCATTCCGACAAGTGACCCCAACAAGTATGGACCATATCCAACACTGGTAGCCACGGCAGAGTAGTTATATATGACATAAGGGAAGGGAGAAATCCTAATCAATGTGACAGCTCGAACTTGATTGAAACAATTTCCTTCACCAGCTAGTCTTATGATGGAAGCTTTCTTTGGATATCTCTCTAACCACATCTATAAGAAGAGGAAATGATTAGACTCACATATACTATAATGTGACAAACAAAGGTAGCTCATTGTAGGAACAGAAACAGTTAATAAAGGCACGTACATGCATTTTATGACGGAAAAGATAACCGATGAAATATGGAAGAGAGACACCAATTGCAACTGCTCCAATGATCAGCAGAAAACCATACCCATATCCAAAAGTCATCCCTGCAACCCACATGGAAGGACTAGAAGGTAAAAGTAGAATCGGAAATAATGCCACAGAACCAAAGACTAGAAGTGCCAGCACTTGTGTGCTGAATGTTTCCATTTCCCAATGAATCATGGGAATAATTTCCTGGAGAGAAGACAAAAAATGAAGTTAGGAGGCAAAATGACCAAAGGGAACCATGATCATTGATTTAAATGGTACCAAACCACATCTAGGCTTCTTGCTTGGTTTCTAACGTGGACATTAGACATTTATTCACAATGTCATTCACATAATAGAATATGGCAAGGGAAGAATGTAGAGTAATTAAAATTTTTATAACCTCTACAAAACGTGCTAGCCAAGTCTCAGAATCCATTCAAATTAAGGGGAAGAAAAATGTGGGAAATAATGTAATCTTCAACTTATGTTTTGGATTCGTCAAGGGCTAGGAAATGGAATGATTCAACGGATTGCAAGATAGGTTTTATCAGTAGTATGCCTCCATTCCCCTCCATTTCCTTCATAACTAATCTGTCTAGTCCATTCCTTCCCTTCGTACTGATTGTTCCTTTCCTTTCTTTTCCCTTAACTTCTCCAAATGAAACACACTTTAATTGTATTTAGTGCTTGTTTGGTTTCATTCTAAGTTGCTGAATGTATAATGTCATAGAAATGAGTGGTCGATAAGTAGGTAGTGGTTGTGGGTTCTACAAGATGTGTGGTTAAAATTAAAGTTTGACTTTGACATTTAAATTATAAGGAGATTATAATCAAAGGCAAACAATATGCACTTCCTTTTGGCTTTTATAGTCAGGCAAATCAGCTGAGATATTAGCATCACTACCAAGCAAGTTTTTCAATGTCAAATTGACACGGAATCTAAGAGATATAGATTTTTTCGCATTCATTTTTATGCCACATATGCACATGCTTATATTAATGAAAGGAATGAATTAACAAATTCAAGATGATAATGTATCCTCTATACACAAAACTAATATCAACAACAAAGTATTTCTTTCCAATTGAAAACAATAGAAGAAATACTTTGTTGGCTGATATTAGTACTTCCACATCACCTTTCTTTCCCAAGCCAACTCTGCTTCCTGTAATAACCTTCCCCATAACGAGAGAATTCATCTAAGATAGTCTATACAAGATTAACTTTCCATTCTTCCAAATTAACATCTCTTGAATAAACATAACATATATTATTGCATTACAAGTTAAAAACTGTGAATGATTGACAGTGAGAAACACTCGGACAAAAGGCAAAATAAATTTAATAATTTAAACGCCCTAATAGGAAAAACCCAAAAACCAAATTCAAAAAGCCATAAAAGTAATAAACATTCAAGGTATTACATAGAAGAAAAATTACCTTGTCCATGAAAAAAGGCCCGACCCATTTACAGAAAACAGCAGTCAAGACCCCTAAAAATGTCACAACCAACATCAGCTTTAACCACCACCACAACGACCAGCACCACCCTCCGTAGCCGCCGGCGCAGCCCGATGACGTCGATGCCTCCCTGTTGGCCCCTCCATCAAAACCCTCCTCCAATTTCACATAATCCCCTCTGGGTTCCTCAATCGTACCATTGTAAGTCATACCCACCAAATCAAAACCCAGTTTCAAATTAAATTAATTGCATTAAACTTACAATTGTCAGTTTTTTTTATGAAGTAACAAATAAACCCTCCTCTTATGAAAAAAAACGTTATACGCATATATACACACACAGAAAATGTGCGTATTTTTGTACGGTGAAGTTACGGAGAAGAAGCCTGTGAGAAATGAATACACAATGAATAATGAAATGAGAACATTGAGAAGACTCCCTAAATGCAGAGTAAAAAAAAAATGAGAAGAATAAATTTAAAACGAATTTTTTTTAAGTATTTCAACTTGTTTTTTATATTTCAAATACTTTATTTTCCTACTCTAAAAAAATATTTATTTTTTTTTTCCATCTTTTATTTTCACTAGTTATTTTTTAAATTATTAAATTATCTTTTTATTAAAAATCGAAATACTTTGAATACATTTAATTATAAAAAGTGGGTTCCACTCTCCAAATTTCACCATTTAAATTAAAATATTAATTTAAAGAGTTTTTAGAATATAATTTAAAGGGTTAACTCTTTAGTATAGAGAGTATATTATATTTTAATAGGAGAGTCACCACTCTCTATAATTAAATACATTTATAATATTTCAATTTTTTATGAAGGAAAATAATATAATAATTTGGTTGAAAGATAATGAAAATAAAAGATAAAGAAAAATAATAAATATTTTTAGGGAGTAGTAAAATTAAAACCATGTTTGGTAACCATTATCTTTAAACTTTTTTTCTACATACTTATTTTTAACAATACATTCGCACTATAAAATATTTTATACATAAATTTAAAATTTTTCCTTACTTTTTAACCATACATTCCTTTAAAAATTACTATTCAAAACATTATTTTTTAATAATAATGGCCATCAAACAAATGCTAAGTATTAAATATAAAGAGACAATTGAAATACTTTTAAAAAAAATATTCTTTAAATCTATAAATACTTTTTAAATGGTAGAATATGCTCTTTAAATTATTTTTATTATTTTAAAAATATTTTTTTTTAAAATTCATTTTCAACTATACATTATTGCATAAAATAATATTACACGTAAATTCAAAATATTTCTTATCTTTTAACCAAAGTTTCTTCAAATAAATCATTATTCTAAAATATATTTTCTCTCAAAATCACATTAAGTCCCTGTTTTGGTAGATATTAAAATCTGATTTTTAGTATATTTGGATAAAAGTTGTTGAAATATATAATTGAAAAGTTATGAATCTCAAAATATGAGTGATTAAAGTTAATTATTGACTTTAATTTTGATTAAAATTCGAATTTAAATTTTTACCAAACATGAGCTAAAATAGAGCCAAAGAAGGGCTTATAGTCATAAAAAGAGTGTGATGTATTTGAAAAATGGGTATTTTTATTTATAATATATAAAAATTGACTACTTTTGCAAAGTCTCTTAAATTGGACCATATTTCAAGTCCGCCGCTTAATTTTGCCTAGAAATAAAGATTTTAGGCTATCTGATATTATCAATAGATTTTTTTTTACAAGTACTTCCAAACAAAAATAAATCTTAGAGTCCGTTTATTATCGATTAAAATTCAATTAACATTGAAACTATATCCGTTAGTGGATCACACTCGTCTAATAAAAGTCAACAATGACAATT
>CAIGRF010320653.1:14657-26541 GCA_903798235.1 Fraxinus ornus | reverse complement strand
AACAGACATTCAAAACACAAAACACAAAATGAATTCAAAACTCAAAACACAAAACTGAAACACAAAGAGAACGGCCCCTAAATAATTCAAAAAACAAAAAACAAGAAAAAAAAAATCCTCTCTGATTTATGTACAAATCAATATGTTGCCAATGACCTGCTCTACAAGATGCATGAAAGGATAAGTAGAAATCATGTTGGTGGGTTCTACTGGCCGCCCCACCATGAAAAATGACTCATTGGATTACATTAGACGGTGCGATAAATGCTAGAGGTTTTTCCATATACCTCGGCTTCACCCCAACCCAAGAGTTGACGACAATGGGTAGTTAATGGCCTTTACCCAAATGGCGCATAGATATTAAAAGTGTATTGTATAACTAGTAATCCACAAAACAAGTAATCCACAAAACAAGTTGTACCGAGCTTTGCATTTAATGCCATACCCATAGAATAGACTTAAAAGTGTACTGTATAAATTCGTGCCGTTTGAGGTATTATACATATACACACACAGTTTAACACTTCAACCCCCTTTTGGTGAGTCCCTTCGGTTGCTTTTTCCCTGTGACCTTGCCGCCTCCCTTTGTGTAATCCCTTTTGTAAGACCTCCATGCTTCACCTTGCCGGTACCTTGGCTATCTGGTTTAGTCTTCTGCTGCTTCAATTTTTTCCCTACTTCGTTGCCGCCTTGTTGCCACTGTGCGCGGCTGTCTCTGCTTGATTCTTTAAGCGATTTCATTTGTGGTTTTGAGTGTGGTACTTGGTTCCTTCTTGTGGAGCTGCTTTGAGTGTTATTTGATTATTGATGTGAGCCCTGTTCAATCCCTTTTTGGTGTCAATCTTTGTGATAATTGAAAGGTAAGTGTTTACATTATATTCATAGTATTAATTCCGTTATTGTTATTAATTTGAAACTTACTTTGTGTTGGTTTGATTATTGAAGGTTGTATTTTACTTCACAAACTGGTATTAGAGCCTCCAGTGGCTCGATTGCTTGCTGATTTTCGATTCTTGGTGGCTGAAAATATGAATTACTGTGTTTGTACGTTTGTATCATGTGCAGTTGAGGCTTTGGTCTACTGATTTTGCAATACGGACTTAAATCCTTAATTAAATTTGCATCTTTCATTGTTACGGACCACAGATAGGTCCACTCTAGTAAATTGGTTGAAAGTCTTTAAATTACAGCAATAGCATGTCATCGTGTGGAGTGACCAATAGGATTACATATGCTAGTTTTTTTAGGACTATTTACCTAAATTCATATATTATCGTTTTTGTGATTATATTGATCATTGTTTGATTTCCGTATTGTTGCTGAGATTTTTGTGTATGAAATTGTTACCTTTGACCTTACTCGCTCGAAAATTCTCTTGAAACTGAGGTTGGAATCTCACGACAATCCTATGAATTTAGATTGGTGTATAATTGCGACCTATAGGACATTCTCTGTGTGGCTATCTATTCGAAGGTTGTTTACATGTTAAGTGTCGTATTTGTTAAGATGTCTCCACACCATTTTGTTTCAGGTGTCTTTAATGGTAAATATACTTTTTTTTATTTGGCAACAAAAGATGAAAATGATTTTAGTACAACAAAAAGTTTCAAAAGTCATTGATAATTCTTTTTCTACAGCTATGACTGAGGATAAAAAAAATGAGTTTGACGAACTTGCTTATGCCTGTATTATCTTGCACTTATTTGATACCGTTTTGCGAAAACTTGGCAAACATGAAATTGCTGAAAAACTTTGTGAAAAGCTTAAGGAGCTTTATTCGACTCGATTTATACCCAACAAACTTTTCTTGCTTGAAAGTTTTTCAGTTTCAAAATTGATCCCTCAAAAGATTTAGACTACAATCTTGACGTTTTCAATAAATTGGTTCAAGTTATTAAAAATTTGGTGAAAATGTTTCTATGAATATAAAGATTCAATTCTTTTGAATGCTATTCCTAATAAGTATAAGGATGTCAAGAATGTAATCAAATATAGGAGGGAGACCTTTACATCCAAGAGAATCATCAATTCTTTTAAGGCTAAGAATGGAAAATGAAAGTTGAAAGAAACAAGAGAAAAATAGGAGAGATTCACCAAATGAGAGGTAGAACTCAGTCTAGGGGTGAAGGGGGAAAAATAGTGGTGGCAAAAAAAAAAGGAAAAAAAAGTGGAGAGGTAGATCTAAGTCACAAGGGAAGGCTAAGGGGAGGAAATGTTACGGCTGTAGAAAACTAGGATATTTCATAAATGACGGCCAAAAAGAGAAAAACAAGTTGAGAGATTAGATGGGTGGTGAACCCAGTGGAGCAGATGTTGTTGTTCAGAGAGATGAACCTAGTGAGGTTTACGTGCTTTTAGATACTGAACTAGATGAAATAAACCTGTCTATGAACTCACATATGCTTGAGTTGATTATTGACTCCAGTGCTTCTTTTCATGTTGCATTAAATATATTGTGGTTTGATCATTTGCACGAGTCTGATCATGGACATGTAGTTGTATGGGATGGAATCGTATATAAGATCACTGGCGTGGGTAGTGTGACTGTTAGATTTGGCAGTAGCTTTGTCCACATACTAAAAGAAGTTAGGTATATCTTACATATGAGTAGGAATCTAATTTCTGTGGGAGAGTTGGATCGTACATTTATCACTAGTGCACTTGGTGATGGATGTTAAAAATGTTTAAGGGAGCGCTCAAAGACTTTAAGGCTACTAAGAACAATGACATTTACATCACAATTGCTGAAGTGATTGGTGGTTCAATTTTTACTATCACAGGCACTAATCACACACAGAAGTGACACAATAGTTAGCTCACTTTAATGTTAGGGGAATTACGTTTCTTAAAGACAACGGTGCCATTTTACGATCATTGTGTGTTTAGTAAATATCGTAGGATGTCATTTGCATCTAGCACACACAAGACATTTAGAGTGTTAGAATACATTCATACTAATTTGTGGGGTCATGAGAGCAATCCCAGTTCTGGTGATAACAAATATTCTTTTGTTTGTTGAAACTACCAAAAACTCGTACCTGAACGAACTCGAACTAGATGACTGAACTCCGCATGATCTGATTTTTAATACCTGAAATAAAGGTATCGAGGTGTGTCATCGTCGCCCCTCCGATGCTTAAGTCAGAAAGAAAAATTGTGCAAAAGGTTGTATGCTGTAATATTATGTAAAACGTACCTGAATAATGAGACTGGGTTACGTATTTATAGGTGTTGGAAATGGAGTCCTAAAACGACCCAACTTCATGTGGTCATTATGATTATCATATAAGGTGTTTTTATTATGTTAGAAGTGCACAGTGTGCATTAGAGTTGAATTTGTAATAGATTGGGAGTTTTTATTCAAATAAGAAGAATAGGGAGTTATAGTCAAAATAGGACTACTGTTTCTAGAAGATGTGAGATAAGGTCAAGGAGACTGGACGGAAGTGCCAGAAGCCCCACTTAAACAATAGCACGACCTCAACATAAGGCCCGAGCTGGCACCTACATAATTGGAGCTTACAAGTTCGGGGAATGTGGTCGAGCTCTGGCTCATAATTTAATGACGCATCACTGGTCCCCTGCATCTAGGTCGCAGCTAAAAATTGTGTACTTGAGCTACGAGGTGATATGCAATAAAGTGAAACGGCCTGAGATTGAACTTAATTAGCTGTTCGTGGGTGACAGCTGGGCGCTTGACACGTGTTTGACGCGTGTAGGACAGGGAAAGATCGACCTTGGATGGTTGACACGTAGTATAATCCAAGGGCCGGGATTGCACGACATTTCACCTTCCTCTGACTCCTATAAATACCCCCCATTTTTATCTCTCATTTCTCACCTTTTCACTCTTAACTTTCAATAAAAGCAGTTCGAGGTTGGGGCTTAGAGGGTTTTGTGAGCGACCACCTTAAGAGGTAAGTGTTCGATCTTTTAAGTATTTATTTTGTAAGTAGCGTAATGTCGAGTAGTAGTAGTAGTAGTTAGTATTCTAGGAGCTCGCCCACCAAGAGCCTCGAGAATGTAGGTGCATTTAATTATAAAAGTTGCTAGAGAGTTCGGGGTTATGCCCCTATGTGACATAAGAACCCCCGAGCCCAGTAAATCCGTAGTTGATGCTCGAAAATGGGAGATAACATTTTTTAGGGATGCTTTTAAGGTCGGGCTCAGTTGGCCTCTCCACCATTTCTTCACTCATTTCCTAACATATTGCTTAATGTGTCGGGGCTAGTTAGTTCCCAATAGCTTAAGGCTCTTGGTTTATTTTTTTCATCCCTTGTAGATGCCTCGACATCCCACGACTCTATCTCTTGAGGTCAGTCTTTGACTTGTAGTTCACACTTGGGTATAACAGTTTGGTTACTTATCCACCAAGAGAGGGTTTAGGACTCCTGAGACCCCAAGCTCTCTTCTTGGATGGAAAGGGCAATTTTTTTTTTTTTTTATAAAACCTCAAGACCCCGATCACTTGTTTAGCCTGAAGTGGGAAACTCCAAATAGGGATAGGTTCAATGAGAGTCAAGAGCACCTCGAGATTCTAAAGAGGGATATGTTGAGATTAGTTAATCACGATCCCCTTGTAGACAAAATTGACTACCTCCTTGAGGATGACACCCTCGACCTTGACAATGTGAGAGGGCTCGAGGGTACAATCCTATCTCCCTTTTTTATTTTTGTTAACCCCGATCTATTGCTCAAGCTAATTCCTTGTGCTATTTTTCAGACTTAGATATTTCTTTCAATCCATCGGTACTTCTTGCCAATGTTCACCAGAAGGCCAAGGGCCCAAAGCCTAAAGTGCCTTCCCCGTCGAAGGGAAGAAGCGATCTCGAGAATCAGCATTGAGCAAGACCCCTAGCGGGATTGGGAAATCACCGAAGAGCCCAGTCGCTCCACCATAGCCATCTTCCTGACCTTCAATCTACTCCTTTAGTCCCCAAGGCACACTAGAGATAGTTGATCTGGAGGAAGATGCACATCTACCCAACTCAATGTTGGAAAAACATGCTCGATGCCCATTGATCTTGATCTTAGTGAACAAGTACCTAGACGAGGTCGATCCTGGTGAGGGGGTGAGGGCACTTGAGCTCATGACCTTGAAGGTATGTACTAGACCTCGAACTAGTTATTTACATTTTTTTATGCAGGCTCTGATACTAACTGTTCTTACCTTTCAGACATTGAGCATGGCCTGGGGCTTGGCCATGTAGAGTCTGAATTCCTCGAGCAAGGTGGTCGAGCTCGAGACACAAAATGAGCAAAAGAACAAGCCTATTTGAGAGCTCGTGGTGGAGCGTGATCTGGCTCGAATCAAAATGAGAAACTTTTGAGGCCAAATAAGGGCGGCCAGGACGAGGCCGATGAGGTAAAGCTCGAGCTCATTCATGCCAAGGAGGAGTTCAATGACCAGCTGGTGAGGGCTCGAGCTTAGGCGGATGATGATCTCAAAAAATCTGAAGGATACGAGACACTGCTCTCGGGTAATATGGTTCAAGCTCCTATCACTATGGTTTAAGGCTGGTTCACTCATTTTGAGAACCAAGCTCCCCGAGGACCTGAAACCCGTGGTCAAGGAGCTTAAGTCAGTCAACGAGATGGCGAACGAGCTCGAGCTGTTGACATCACAGGTCGATGGGAAGGAGGCCGAGACTTCAGACCGGGGAGATCCTGCTGACGCGATCGATCTTGATTAAGCCCCTACCCCGATCTTATTAAATTATGTTTTGTTTTTTGAAAAATGTAAAGTACATTTCACGTTCTAGGATCATATTGTTGGCTTTCATATTAGCTCGATATTTTGTGTTTTTGTTAATTATGCCCGTTCATTCAATATATATCGACCTTAGAAACTTATAGATATCTAGGTTTAGTTCGAATATTCTAAAATCGCGTTCTTTGTTCAATGTTTAAGCTCGGGCATGTAATGATACGTAGTTAGCTCGAGCATTTCACTTGGCCCGCTTTTGGCCAGTGAGCTCGACTTTTTGTTCGACTTGTAGCTCGAGAGCTTTACAAGGTCAGCTTTCAGCCAATAAACTCGAGCTTTTTGTGGCTCGAGCGTTTTACTTGACCAGCTTTTGGCCAATAAGCTCGAGTGCGCATGAGTCTTGAGGTAATTTGCTAATACATACTATTTTCTAACTTTTTAATTTTGTTATAATGAAATTTTAACTTATAAGTAACTTTTTATATTGTGTAAGTGAATTTGTGTCTTACTAGTAGTATTTTTACTTTATAAGTAACTTTTAGCACAAAAGTGTATTTTATTTTATAAATAAATTTTAGTTATAAAGTAATTCTTTTGCTTATAAATATTTTTTTTGGTTAATGTATTTTTATTTATAAGTTAGTTTTGGATAAAATATGTGAGTTGAAAATAATTATTTTAGAGGGTAAAAGTGGAAAAGAATTCGAAAAAATGCCGGAACTCACCAATTTGGTGGATTTAGAAGGACGCTCAAAATCACATTACACAAATTTTGAATATTTTTAAACCACCAGAAATCAGTGTCCAAAAAAAATTAACAAGCACCTATTTCTCATTTTTTTATAAATTGTGCCACCCTAAAATGGTTAAAACGATGAAAAAGGAAAGCTCCCATGTAGCCCTAAGAGTCAAGTATGGCGGACATGGCAAATGAAGGGCTCTTGCTCAATGAAATGTTTCAAGTATGGGAGAGCCACTAACTCATAATCATTATGTGTGTTTTTAAAAAGGGTGGCTGTTAGAATTTGGATGTGACCCGAATTTCTTGCTGAAATAATTGAAGAATTCTAATTAAAGTACACGTCAAGAAGAATTTAGTTTGGAATGTTAGTGGAGTCCTATATCAAATTGAAGTTTTATTTTGGAAGCTTATTGGGAGTTGAAAATTGGTATTGAACTTGAAGAAGAGTTCAGGATGGAGAAAATAACTTGGAACCAAAAAAAAAAAATATTTGGGCAAAAAGTTGGCGCTACCTGTTTTTGTTTTTTTCATTTTTCTCTCTTTTTCGTATTGGACTCGATTTTTTGACATCCTACTTCTTCCACAACTCTACTATGAGGGTTTGGACGTCCCCTACATGTTCCCTATAAATATTAAGCTCTTTTATATAATTTCATAATGCGAGAAAAGAGATTACCAGAACTTTATGATCAATTGTATTTTTCTCCATTATTATTGGTGCAATAAAATCTCTTAATTCCTCTGCCAAATTTTCTTGTTTGATTTATTATCATTATTTTGTTTATGATCAAATACTTCATTATTATGCCATATAATTCCAACATCTCAACCCGATGGTTGGTTTCATATCAAGTGGTATCGAGCGATACGTGACCTTGAATCCCAACAAGTGGTATCAGAGCAATTCGGGTATCTTGTTTGTTTCACAACAAGTGGTATCAGAGACTAGGTTCAACAATTACGCAGAGCGCATGGTTTGATTTGTTCGAGGTTTTTGTTCGTGATAGCTTTCATGAATTATGATATTTCATTTTTGGATTGGAGCACTAGATTTTCGCTATGACGGATTAAGATGTGTACAGTATTCGCACAGAAGGATTTGTATGATGTGTTGCTGAGAATTGACAAGATGCCCACAATTTTGACTGCGGAGGAGAAGTTATGGAAGGATAAGAAGGCAATTTTTCACATTCATCTTTATCTATCGAATGCTATTCTCCAGGACATTTTGAAGGAGGGTTCAGCACCTATTTTATGGTTGAAGTTGGAGCAATTGTGCATGACTAAAAGTCTGACAAGCAAGTTGCATCTCAAGCAACATTTATACTCTCATCGAATGGCAGAAGGAGAATCATGGAAGATCACCTGGCTGTATTTAAAGATATCGTCGCTGATTTGAAAACTTTTAAAGTAAATTATGACGAAAAAGATTTGGCATTGATCATATTTTGTTCGTTGCCCGATTTGTTTTCTTCATTTAGAGACACGATCTTATATAGTCGTGATATTCTCACCATAAATGAGGTATATGATGCTTTGTTTTCAAAGGAGAAGATGAAGCATCTGATTTTAGAGGTCAGAGATGGAGAAGGCCTTGTTGCTCATGGTGGTTTTGGAAGGGACAAATCGAAGTCTAATTTTAGTAATCAGATTTGTAACTTCTGCAAGAAGAAGGTGTACTTGAAGAAGGATTGTAACAAATTGCATAATAAAGAAATGTTGGTTGCAAGTTGATATGGGAAGTAATCAGAGACTTCAGGTGAAATAGACATCGCAAAGAATTGTAAGTGAGGAAGATCTCTTGGCTATACTGATATCGAGTCTAAACCAGAGGATGATTGGATTCTGGATTCAGTGTGTGTGTTTCATGTGTCCTAATTAAGACTTGTTTACTACATATGAAATAGTTTCCAAAGCTGTCGTGGTTATGGGAGACAACACACCTTGTTGGGTTGTGGAATTGGTACGATCAGATTGAAGCTATTGGATGGGACAATTAGAACACTTGGTCAGGTTCGACATTTTCCACATTTGAAGAAGAATCTCATCTCGTTGTCTAACTTTAATTCAAAAGGATATGAGTTCTTTGATGAAAATAGAGCTTTGAAGGTTTCTAAGGGTGCCTAGATTGTATTGGAGGGACAAAAAAGATCTTAGTTATTCATCTTGTAGGGTTGTGCAGAATTTAGAAGAGTCAATCAACACAGGTTCAGTACCGTGATGAACATTCAGTTTAGTACAATACCTTTAGGAGCTCGTAAAATGTCGAATTTGAAAAATCCTTCTTAGTGGAGTTCAGGAAATATGTATAATGCCGCTTTACCAAGATTACCTGTGGTGCCATTGTATTCAATTGCTAGGGACGGACCTAGTGATAAAAGGTATGTGAATGCTGATTTTGTTGAGCATGCTTTCAACGTAGCAAGATGCCTTCTTTAAAAGCATTTGAGTTTAATTCAGTTTTGTGGTGTGTTATAGCCATGTTAACGAATTTTAAAATCGTTATATTTTTTGGGAATCTAAGGTAATTCTGCATAGTAGTGTTTGAATTTATTGGAAGATGTGTAGTATTTTGTGTTTGGTTGGAGAAATTAGTTTTGGTTATTGTTGAAGAGTCGGTTCATTCCTTGCAGACGGATTTTCTTCTCCAAGTAGAGAATATTTTGGAGCTTTGTTCGTTGCAGTGGAATTCGTGTCGATGTAGAGATTGTTAGAATTTGGGTATGACCCGAATTTCTTGTTGAAATAATTGAAGTGCATGTCAAGAAGAATTCAGTTTAGAATATTATTGGAATCCCATGTCAAGTTGAAGTTCTATTTTGGAAGCCCATTGGGAGTTGAAAATTAGTATTGAATTTGAAGAAGGGTTCGGGATGGAGAAAACAACTTGAAACAAAAAAAAAGGACAGAATGCCCGGAGCTACCTTTTTCGGTTTTTCGTATTTTTCTCTCTTTCGTTTCGGACTCGATTTTTTGGCATCCTCTTCATCAACAACTCTACTAGAAAGGTTTGGACATCCCCTGTATGTTTCCTATAAATATTAGGCTCTCCTATACAATTTCATAATGTGAGGAAAGAGATTTCTAGAACTTTAAGGTCAATTATATTTTTCTCCATTATTATTGGTGTAATAAACTCTTTTAATTCATCTGTCATATTTTCTTGTCTTATTTATTATTCTTTTGCTTGTGATCAAATATTTCATTATTGTACCATATAATTTCAACATCTCAATCTGGTGGTTGATTTCATATCAAGTGGTATCGAGGAATACTTGATCCTTGAATTCCAAACAAGTGGTATCAGAGCGATTCAGGTATCTTGTTTATTTTACAACAAGTAGAATAAGAGCAATTTTGGTATCATGTTTGTATCACAACAGTGGCTAATTCACTATCCTGTCATCGTTACTTTTACTAAATTTATTTTCCATGACCATTAAAATCACAGTCTATACTGTCTTTTGCTTCTCAATTTTCTTTCTATTTTAAGCATTAGGAGTAAGATCATGTTATAAAATCGAACTAATGTTAATAATACAAAATGGATAAATTAAGATAAAGTTTGGGCATTGTTTGATGCAGAAAAAATAAATAAATAAATAAGGGCAATAGTTGAAATCAAATATTTATCCATTATCCACACTTTTAATATAATACTAGTCTATTGCCCGTGCAATGCACGGACAATGTGATTACGGAGGTAATGTTAGCGTTCCAAAAAAATATATTTATCTCCGTTTTTTGGTAACATTTTCTTAAGTATTGAATACGTAATATAGCTTTTTTTGACACTTAACAGTCAATGATTTGGATGAAATCTACTAAAATTATGCAATAAAAAAATAAAAGCTCAAACTTCAAGTATATGTCATTTTAGAAAGAAAATCAAATAATAAGAATGAAGGAGATATAACATTGAATTTTACAATACAAAAAAAGAGCGAAATCCTAGTCCAAACAAAAGATGTCTCCTGATGAAGCTTGAATTTTGAAGGATTTGCATGTTCCATAATGTTATAGTGTTATCATTATGAGAAGTTTTTCTCCATGAATAAGGAATAGAAAATTAGACATCGATTTAGATTAAGTAAAGAGAGTAATAGTATTACCATTTCAGAACTCATAATCATGCGACGAGGTTTCCTGCTCTTATTGTTTCTAGACTCGAATCTACGAAACATAGTTTGATCAAATTATAGTTTGAGAAAATTGAAGGGATCATCAGTTATTCCGTTCTTGAATTTAAGAAGTGTTAGCATGTCTATTGTATTTACATTTTGTGAATTAACGAGCACAAGAAAAAAGCATAAGAACAAACAAAATAGTAATGCCTTTGTCACTAAGGTGATTTGTTTAGCTGGAAGGAGCATTGCCAACTTCAACTGGGTGTTGATTGGGGAGTGCAGGGTGTACTGGTTTCTTGGAGCCAGGCTAATTGGAGTTGGTATGGCTTTTATTGGCATTATATAGGTGGAGATGATGGGCTCACCGGTTATGTAACCTTATAAGACAGGTCTTTCATCACAAGTAGTCAATACAATGAACTATTTCGAGAATGGACGATATGACGGTCCATTCTCTCAGTTGAGTAACTCTACATGTCGTCTCATCTTGTTCACAATGAGAGACTCCTAAGAAGGGATTTTTAAAGGGTGTTATTTTCACTCATGATGTTAATGATGTAGATCAATTGTACAAACACACTAACAAACGAATTAAGCCTTTCTTATTTCATGACGAACAAAAAAACTCTACAAAACATTTTATAGTATGAAATACTAAAACAATAGATAACATACTGGCCAGCAATCCCTTCATGGAATGGGCTACAAAACAAAATAAATAAATACTGAAATAATGAAGTAAGAAACATTAAGTACCGTTTTGACTTAGCAAACAAATTCAAACGTCCAAAATCCCTCATACATCACGGTGAAGTTGTGAGGTTTGAAGTGGATTGAATGATGAAGAGAAATGAAGGATTTGTTTTATTCATACCGCCACCACCGCCTCACTTTGTTTCCATTTAATCTTATCCCCTTTAATTTAATTAATTGTAATTATTATTATCTTTTTGCATGACATTATAAGTTGACCAGAACAAAAAGATATTTTGTATATAAACAAATACCAAAGAATAAGAAGAATGAATGATTTGTTTTATGTAATCTTGTCACCTTTATAGTCGATTACTTTTGATTACACCAAATAATTAACAAAATAAGTTGGAAGTATAACTGTGTTGTTAACCTCTTTTACTTCTTCATATATACTTGCAACGACTAAGGCATTACTAATTTTATAAATGAAATATAACTTCAAAGAACAAAAAGTTCTACATGTGAATGGTTTAAGAATCTGTAAATTTAGCATGCGATGATCACGAATAATCAAGAATCTGTAACCTCATGGGGGTTCGGGGGCAACGCCCT
>CAIGRF010320653.1:0-13750 GCA_903798235.1 Fraxinus ornus | reverse complement strand
AATGTATACTCTGTTTGAATTTTTGGACAGACATTTGCTTTTGTTTGTAATGGAGAAGAAAGAAATTGATGAATAAAAGTGAAGAAGGAGGGAAACCAGATATTTGTTATTCAAAGTCGGTTTAATTAAAATTGAGAAGTCAACAAATGTGGCTAACACTGTAGAAAACAAAGATGGCTCCATACTGTAGCAAAACTAGATTTGAAAGAGGAAAAATGAATAGTGAATCTGAGATTTACTCTTTTAAGGTAGTAGTGATATACATAAAATTCTAGAATATAAATCAATATGAGTTACTTATATGTTAAGGAATTAATCATAAATAATAAATTGACTAGTGATAAATATAGTATTAATAATTGAAATGAAATATGATCGTCGGCAGATATAGAGAAAGAGACGAGTCTTTGAAAATTGAATGGGTTCTTTTTATCATTCGTTAATCTTTGATGCACCACCCCAAGACCATGTAATTCGTCCTTGCTTCCGTATTCAATGATCCGTCTCATTCTTTTACTCCTAATCAATTGACTTCCACAAGTTTTTTCATCCTGATTTACAACCGTTAATCAATTGTCAATCTTTAATTTACGTCCCATAATCATAACATCCTTCCCCGTGTCTCTACTCATAGATTTCGTCGTCCTGCACTTCTACTCATTTTTAACTGACTTCCACATGTTAATCTTTTTGCTATCTTAAAACCGTCAATCATTCGTCACTCTTTACACTGCGATCCCAATCCATATGATCTGTTCTAAATTTCTTGTTTCTCTACTCATACTCCACTTTAAGTGGCTTCTATGCATCTTTTTAAACTAGCGGATGATTTTTATCGTGCATGAGACGTGTCCAGGTTTGGCTATGTAGAAAATGATCCTAATGTTTTTTTCTATGTTTATTAATTAAAGTGAGCAAATGTAAACATATTTCAAAATTGTTTACGAATGATTTTGATATAATCTTCAAATTTCAAAAATTATGACAGTCGCACATTTCATTTCCAAATTGGGTTTTGGTGCCATTAATGGCCGAATTGTTGAAAATTGAGGCAAGCGATAATTACAATTCCAGTATTCATTTATTTTATTCCCTTCAAAGAAGGTAAGTACATACATGGAATGCCACACACGAAAGAATTTTTGTGATTATTCTTAAATACAGGATTAGATAGTGTCCAATTTTAGGACGTAAACCAAAACAAGTCCACTAAATTTGGAGAATTTATCCAATTCTTAATTATTTTTTTATTTTTTTTATTTTCTTGTTTAAACACTGCACGTTTGAACAATTTTTCCCAATAATCTTAACAATTCTAAAACTTGTTAGCTTTTATTTTATAATCGGACCAGCTTCTAACGATTTCTGAATTTTCAATCGAAATTGTTCAATTTTAACAAAATTGATGTGAATCGTTTGATTCAATTTACAATTACTCATAGCTATTCACATCAAATACCTAACAAAATTAAATAACCCAAAATGTTAATTTCAATCTAAATATGATTAGTCCTACTCTGCTCCCCTTTTGTGGCTATGTAGGAGAGGATAAATGGAATGAAAATATTGTACAAACACAGATGTTAACGTGTCATTTGATCTTACATCAATAATCATTCATTTGTTGGGATTCCGTGTAAAAATGTGTACAAATTTTGAAGAGAAGATAAGCATTACACATGTTCAGTTTTAGGCTCTGAACACCACATATAATATAAATAGTATCAGCCATTGATGCATATATGCATGGATTTCGATCATATAAACTTATCGTGGCTTGAAACTGACAATTCCAAAAATCCTATTCAATACTAGAAAAATCTTCAAAACATTAAATTTTGAGATGTCCTACTTCTAAGGGTATTACAGTTCATTTTCGACGTCAAATTATTCCCAACTTATGTCTTTAATTTTGTCGAATAAAAATAAATTTTAGATTTCTTTTGACTTATTGATTCTATGATTATCTTCAAAATTGATGCATTATTGGTGTAAGTATATGTAATGACTTATAAACCATGAATATATTTGCCAAACATGTTCAGTCGTTCGAATTTGACTTCATTGTCAAGAAAACACGAGAATCCTTACTACTTCTAACGTTTTTGAAATAATCACACGAAATCATGCAATAATCACACTAGCAAACAAATCAATAAAACATAAGTATACACATAGATAAACGAAAGCACAAGATAAACGTCTCAACGTTTCCATAAACAACGAGGTTCTTTGCTTTATGGGAATGTATTATAAAATTCACTTTCTTCATCCCACCCTTGCTCTAATCGCGTGACTCGATTGCGTTGTTTGATTTATTTTATGTTTAAGTTACTCATTTTATTACTGTCACGTCTAGTACTATTTAAAGTACACTAATATTATAATTGAACCGCATCCGTTAAAAAATAAAATAAAAAATAGATAGTGTATATTGGTCATTTGTCCAGAGAAATTAGGTGCTCTCAACGATACTCAATCATATCGGTTTGTTTTATTTTATATTATATATGACTCAATAATCTTGTAAGTGTCAAGTCTAGTATTCTCAGAAAATGCACTAGCATAATTGAACCATAGCCGTCAAAGTCCAAAAAATGGATCATGTATATAGTCATCGTCTTGAGAAATTGTGTGTTTCCAACAATACGCGATCATGTCATTTCGTTTACTTTCATCTTTTGATCCAATTCTTCAATCACGGTCATGTTTAGTATTGTCTAAAGATGCACTCATGTAATTGAACCGTAGCTATCAAGGTCCAAAATGATCAAGTGTATCGATCATTCGTCTATTGAAACTGGACGATTACAATGATACTCAATCACTCGGTCTAGATACGTCATAGTTATGTCTAATACTCCCAAAAGATAGACTAGTATTATAGTTGAAGTAGCCATCAACATATAAAATAGATCGTGTGTCATTCATTTGTTTAAAGAAATTGGGTACGCTCAACTATATTAAATCACGTCGTTTCGCTTAATATTGTATTTGATTAGTTGTATTTTCGTAGTCACGTGTTATAATCGAATCGTAGCAATCAAAATAAAAATAAAAATAAATGAATAGTGTAAATGGGTCATACATATCCATAAATTGGGGCACGTAAACGCAATCATTTCATTTTGATTAGTTTAGTTGTTATATTTAATCCAGTTATCTTGTCATAGTCTCGTTTAATTGTATCCGCCAAAATCCAAAACAAATGGCATCTCGACCATTCATTGTATGCAGTGCAGACGAGGTAATTGAACAAAAAATATGCAGAGTACAAATTGCAAATAATGCGAATTCGTAGTTAATTCATGCCCGCAAGTGCAAGGTATGTATGTGAGGTGGGGAGCGATTCATACATAGTTTGGTGAATGATTTTATTGTACGCCACCTACTATGAAATCCACTAGTCATGCAACATAAATGAGTGTAATGCGCACCCTCTCTCTTTCACCAATATAAATACCCTTCACTTCATACTCCATTCCCATTCTACATGAAATTTAGAGAGTAGCCAGAGAGAGAGACGGACAGACAGACAGAAAGAAAGGGTTTCAAAGAGACCCTTCGTCTTTAATTACTTAAAATTCAGTGAGAGAGAGGGAGGGTTAAGAATTTAGTATCAGAAATGACGGTTCATCACCAATGGACGTTCGTTTTTGGTATCTTAGGTAAAAATATATATATATATATGCTGATTTTCTAGTCCCTTTCATTCATTTTCTTCTCTTCTTTGATAGCTTGTAATTATTCGAAAAGCTTGCATAAGGCAAAATAATAATTTTTAATGTGCTTCACACTCTTTGTTTAAAGTTAAGTAAATAAACTTTTCTATAATTACTCGAAAAGCTTCAACAAGACAAAAGCATTTTTTTTTATAAAAGTTTTGAGGTCAAGCAAATCAATTGTTTGCTTCTCCGATTTTTTATTTACTTATTTTGTTGCCTTGTAATTATTCGAAAAACTTCAACAAGCCAAAATTCGTTTTCTCGTTCAAGTGATCAGGTGGTTCAAGAGGTCATAAATAGATTATTCTTCAGGAATTGAATGAGAGAAAAATGCGAATGATTTTTCTTTTAGTTACATGCATATTAATTGATGGAAAGTTATTTTGTTTTTCCAGGAAACCTCATATCTGTATGTGTATATCTTGCACCTTTGTAAGTATTTCATCCCTTAATTTATTAATTTCTATAACCAAATAAGCAAATTAATTTTTTTTATATATTTGAAGTATATATTTAGAGGATGCACATTAATTTAATTTCAGGCCCACGTTCATAAGGATATATAGAGAAAAATCGACGATGCAGTTTCATGCTTTACCATACATAGTAGCACTCTTCTCGTCTTTGCTATGGCTGTACTACGCGTTCTTGAAGAGAAATGCCCTTCTGCTTATATCTATCAACTCCTTTGGATGTGTTATAGAAACAATTTATATCGTTTTGTACCTTTTGTACGCATCCAAAAAAATTAGAGTAAGTGAACTACATCATATATATCCTTCTTAATTACTTTTAATTTATCCTTCTTAATTACTTTTAATTTATTTAAGTATTAATTTTTAATTAAATTCATTCTTGCAGAACCACACAGTCAAGTTATTAGGCCTTGTGGATGTTGCCATGTTCGCAATGATTTTTCTTGCCTCGTTCTTCATCTTCGATGGTGAAACTCGCGTTCGGGTGGTTGGATGGATTTGCGTGGCTGTCTCCGTCAGTGTGTTTGCAGCACCGTTAAGCATTACGGTAATTAAGCCATTGTTTGGTTCCCATTATTTTCAAAAAATATTTTTTTTTTCTCATTTTTAACAATAATATTTGACAATAAAATAATATTATACGCAAATTAAAATTTTTTTCATATTTTTTAACCACACATTATCCGTCAAAATAGTATTCATTAAGCCCAAGAATGTTCATGTTACCATGTCCTTTTTTTTTTTTTTTCTCTATAAAATCTAATTTACGCTTTTTAATTCTAATAATTTTTTCTCTTGTTCTTGTGTTTTAAGCAGTTTCAAGTTGTCAGAACTAAAAGTGTAGAATTCATGCCATTCTTCTTGTCATTTTTCTTGACACTTAGTGCAGTCATGTGGTTTGCCTATGGCGTACTCCTCAAAGATTTGTGTATTGCAGTAAGTTAAAAAATTATAATTTAATTATCATCAAATTCAGTCCTTGCTATATAAAATTAAGTTTAGTTTGATCTTTTATCTTTCTCTTTTGATATGTAGCTCCCCAATGTTCTTGGATTCGGGTTGGGATTTGTTCAGATGTTACTGTATGGGATCTATAGGAAGCCGAAGCCAGTTATAGAAGAGAAAAAATTACCAGAATATGTGAAGAACATTATATTTCTAGGAACCCCTGAAGTGCATCCAACTGATTCAGAATACTGTGGAGATTTTAAGGATGAAAAGGCCCATGCCCAAGAGGAGAAAAAGGATGAAGAAATTTGTGCTATAACTTTGGAAATGGAACCCTGTAGACCAGTGAAAGTGCAGCTGGATTCACCTTCACTCATTGTTGGTGCAGTTTAATTTCCCTTCTGGCCCCTCCCTCTCTCTCCATTTGCGATGTAAAATAGTAAAAAGATAGATTATGTTTCTATCTGTTTAATTCTTGTAATTTTCAATGAAAGGGTAAAAATGGGGCTTATTGTTGTAGTTGGCAAATGGATGTGATGTGCACTTTGTTCTCAGAAAAATTGTCACTCTACTATCAAGTCATGGAATAGTTTTATTCTATCTGTTATGATTCATTAACTTAGTTCGTTAAATTCCTAATCAGATCTTGTTGTACGTGTATCATATTGAAAGAAGAGAAGAGACAAATAAAAGTTCAATTAGATTTTAATTCATTCAAGTAAAAATATCTTCTAGCCTTTCTACGTGGGATTGACATTTTTCAATTTTTTACCAATTTTTATTCTCAATTTATTTCAATTTCAAGTATTCATTGTTTGCCTTAATTTCTCATTCACCTTAAATAGGGGATTAATAATTTTTTTTTCATCAACATATATAATCTCTACCAATTTAAGCCTTATATACAATATGACTATAATTTCCTCAACCTGCGTATGGAAAAATCGAAAAGGACAATTTCAGTAATGTATGATTTTTTTTATTTTTTTATTTTCTGTTTAATATTAACTTGTAATGAATTAGAAGGATTTTTTGTCAAATTGTTGGGAAAAATCGCTTATAACCCATAACAAACAGAATTTGAAGGGAAAATAAAATTGAGTACACGAGAGAGAACACAAAAAATCAAGCCTGGTTTAACTACCTGTAGAAAAATACAGGAAGAGAATTAATTAACATAAAAACTTGGTAGTATAATAATTTTCTCGTTTAGTTAACTTTTGTACATAAAAATTAGAAATTAAACATATGTTCTTCATATACATAACTTGAGACGAAGTTTACATTCAACTAGCAGCGAGTCGAGAGGTTGAGTAGAAGTTTACATTCAATTAGAAATTAAAGATAATATTTTTCTTGAATGTGGAAGGTACTTTAGCAATACCTAGCATATGCTACTTTGAATAGTGTGTGAAGAGGTTAATGATATATGTACCGGAAAAATGAATAAAGTGATGAAATTATTGTGAAAGAGACTGGTCTATAGGTTCAGATATATATTTGACACATCGTGAAACACGGAATTCAAGCAAAAACCTTAAAATTTCAGTTTTTGGAATACACCAAATAATATAGAAATAAATCTTATTAATATTAGATGATAAAAAAAGTTGAATTACCAATTTATTTATAAGGATTCACATGAAAAGTTCGTTTAGAAAAACTAAAATTGCAAAAAATTCGAAATAAACTAAATGACAAAAATAACACTAAAACTTTAAATTGTAAAAAATTTCAATATGTGCGTTGATTAGATACGACTCTTTAAATGCAAAAGGTGTATAATAAAGAGTCACGACATTTGATAGGGTATGATCTAAACCACCAATAATGAAATGATGCGATCTATTGGTTAAAGTTAATTTTTGAAAAAATAAAATAAAAAATGTAACCATTCAAAGATATGCGAAAATCTATAAATTGGACCCTCTTTATTTCTTCTTCACCCCAAATCAACTTCATATAATTGATTTTTAAATATTTTCTTCTCCAAAATTTGTCAAAATAGTTTTCAATTTATTTTTGATTTCACGTTTGATATTTAATATTCGATATCTTCTATTCTAGAATAGTATTGTCAAGTGTTGGTTAGCCAAAAAAATTAATATTGTGTTATATTAATTTTTGAAGAAACGTTGTATCTTAGAAGAGATTTGTCTCGCTTCATTTCATTTAAGGAGATTTGCATATGCATATCTCACTTCATTTCATTTCCTTCTAATTTTTGTATTTCAGTAAGTAGATATTTCATATGTATCTTGATTTCGATAAATCAAAATCTTCTATATTTTGCACGTGTAAGTGGTCATTTTGCATGTTTTACATGCACGTATTTTTTGTTAACATGATATAATTCATTTGCCAATTATCCCAACAGTCTTAAGACAGATGATAAGTGCATTTTATATGATCATTTGGACTTCTATTCTTATTTATTTGTATATAAATTAAGCAATTATCTACTTAATTTTTGCAAATTATGTTAAATAAAGAAAAATTCTAACTTGTATACAATTCATGTGAAAATAGGATCTTATCAAAGCAATTGAAAATTAACCGGGTTTCGAGAGATTTATTGAAAGCATTAACAGAGAATTTGGTAAAAATTTATAAGTTTTGAGAGTTAAATTTGACAATTAGAAAGTTTGGTGACTAAAATTACAAATTTTCGGAACATGCCTTGGGTCAACTATGATGATTTTAAAATCAAGAGGATTTAATTGTAAATATTAGAAGATGAAATACTAAAATCACGTGAGAAAAGGAGTTCAAATGGAAAAAGGATTTGTTTTCTTTTTCTTCTCAAACTCTCTAATGGAAATCGACTTGAACAAGGATTTTGCCTAAATCTTCTATAAATACATATATTCGTCCAACAATTAAAGGAGGCTTGTAGAATTTCATTAGATACATAAATTCAGGCCGATGCTTGTGGGGATTTATTATACACATATTATACAAGTCCAAAAGGAGAGAGAGAAAAATTGAGAAATCAATAAAAAATTAGGGTTTCAAGATTTTATAAGAAGTCGGATTCTTGGTGCAGATTTTTCAGCATTTTTCCTCTCTTTTTTCCCTGAAAAATCGGTGATGTACTTTAATTTATTCTTGCTTTATTCTCCCATGATGTGCAATTAATTATTTAGTTATGCTTGATTGTAACCTACTTTTGAACCTTATTTTTACTTAAAAACTTTTAAATCTTTAATTAATTTTGTAAATTGTTTTTCTTTCTATTCTTAATGTTTGAATTAATTGTCTATTATTTCATTGATTTTGTGAGCAATAATTACTTCGAAATGCGGATTATTTGTTTAAATCACGTAGTAAAAGCAGAAAATTAGTATAAAAGTGTAGAGATACATTTTTAATTAATGCGGTCGTTATATGGATTCTTACAAATTTTAATGAGTTCAACTTTGGTGTATCCGGATTCACATAGAGATATGGAGTTGACTTAGTTAAATATAATTAATTTGATATCGAAAGAGGTAAATTGAATATATTAGAAGAATTCGATCGACTAAACATAATCAATTCTATAAAACTTGGTGATTGAGATCAAGTGGATAGTTATCGTGAACTCGTAAGTCCTAACACGTAAACCATCGTATACAATAAATCATCTTTTATTATTTTAGTATATTTAAAATAAAAAAAATTACAAAACAAAATAACTACTATTTATTTTCAATCAAATTGAAGTTGTGAATAATTTCATCAGTTGTTAGATAGTAATCGTCGTGGGAACTACATCTAAACTATTGGGTTCACTTTATTACCTGTTACTATCCACATACTTGCGGGATATAAAATCGACAATAAGCTTTTGGCCTCATTGTCGGGGACTATTGTTATATAACATTGATTTAAATTATTTATTACTTTTGCTTGATTTTTTCTTAAATTATTATTTTTTCACGGAGAGGAATGTGAAAAAAAAGCAATAGAGCCGCAAAAATATACAATTATTGATCATGATTTAAATGATGGTGATATGCTCTTTGGAGAATTCCTCTTCAGAAAACAACTTAAAAAGTTGGGATACAATCTTGTAATTGATAAGGATGGCTTGTCGGAGAGATTAAATATCAAGTCTATTGTTTATGAGGAGATTAAACCGACTTGTGAAAATTATGGTACATTGCATTATACTGAAAATTTCTTGTCATTGGCCACTCGGAGAAAGTGAGGAAAGCTATATTTGATGATCCGTATGAAGAAGAAGATGATGATAGTGACATGCTTGTGAGAGATGTCTTCACCATGAAAAAATATAAAAGGATTGAAGATCACACGAATTTGTCTATTGTAAGTCTTGTAAAAATTGATCAAATATTTTAATATTGTACTTCATCATTAAACCCCCTAGATCAACAACTTAAGAAGAAGAACCTGTAAAAATCGAGGAATTAATCATGAAGCAGCCAAACGAATTAATGGCATTCAAAGAAGATAGGATTAGCATGCAAACCTTCAACTTCATTGATTTTATTATTAAAGATGAGTTGTGTTACATGTTTCATGTAACATAATTATGCCGCAAGTATACGGTGTCAAGTTCTATAATATATGATCAAGTATGGATGTCGAATCCACAGGAATTGAGATTCAATTTTTACTAGGTGCTATAATTGTTTTAGATTCTATTTTAAATAGACAATATAATTTATGTTATAAATGTTTTCTTTAAAACTATGTGATTTTTGTGATGAACTCAAGTAATTGTATGCAAGTTTGAATGATTTAATCAATATGAGAAAGTCTAGAGTTTTGATCTTACCTAATTATCAATTATATTTCTCAACTATCTAATAATCTCTAATCGATTTTTTAAAGTTTATAAACAAGAACCATAATTCAATTCTACACCCTCTTTCAAGTGCCGAACAAAAACCATTCCTAGACTTTAATTCCAATGTCTCTATTCTGAATTAAATGTCTAAACATTATAAGTTATTGGTTCTTATTCTAGCATGCTACAAGTATTTTATACTTTCTCTCGAAACCTATAAAATCTAGATTGTATTATTCTAGGATTCGAGCCTAAATTTCCCTTTCTCGAGTGTCGAAACTTAGATAATCAATTCATTCAGTTAGTGACCAAGTAATTGAAAGCATTAAACCAATAACACAAATAAACTTCAATGGAAAACTTGAAAAAAATAACTAATTAGTTATGGAAACGTAATTTCAAGTTGGTTACATCAAATCCTAGAAAGAAATTTAGTTCATGACTATAGAAAGAGACATAATCAATTTCTTAATAAAAAACATGTAGAGAAGAAGAAAGATAAAACTATTTTTGGTGGTTAGATCGATCATCTTCTCGATGTTGTCCTTGCTTTCTCAGTGATTTCTTGTCTCTTGTCGTAGGATTGTATTTATATTATCTTGAAGTCTTGTAAGAGTTTGGGTCAAATTGGCATTGAAAAGAAGTCCAAAAGAATTAAAATACCTCATGTCGCCTAGCGGCACCCCAGTACAACAATAGTGGCGACTTAGCACCACGATTTCTCTTTTCTCTCAAGATTGGGTACTGGGATGCCCAATTTGTGAAGTCTAGATGCCACCACTAATGTGGTACTGCAGTGCCCATTCTCTGGTGAAAAATTAGTACTTAGCATCCTTCAGTATTATTATAATAACTTTTTTCTCGGTATCCAATTGAGGCTTTCAAAATGTGTTGGAAAGATAACTCAAAGGGATACAACTTTACTAGAAATAGCTCTTTCCAATTCGAATATTTACTATGTCAAAAATGAGTTTCAATATCCGATTAACAATCTGGAACATATTTATGCGGTTAAAAATTATTTTGTGAAAATATTTTGACTATATTTCACTTATTTTTTACTTTTAATTGCATTCGGTGGATTTCTAACAATCTTTAATTATTGTTTTGTGCTTCGAATCAACTATTAAAAAGCTACAATTGAGTCCTCAAACTTTGGATTTCAACATTTTTTTTTGTCATTATTCACTTCATTCTTTCAATTTAGCCTCCAATCATCGAGTTTCACAATATCAACATCAACTTCTCCTAGATTCATGTTTACATCACTCTTTTCTTCAAGTTTTACATCATTTACACCAATTCACCAAACCTATCAAACAATATTAAAGTACACATTAAAACGTCTTGGAAACTTTTAGGCAATCAAAATAACAAGTTTAAGAGGCATAAAAACAATGAGTGAATCACACTCATCAAACATCATCAAACTTAATACTTTGCTAGTTTTCAACCAAACACAAAACAAAAAGAAAAGACTAGTGAAACATACAAACAAAACTAGCAAGCGAACTTACCTAAATAAGTTTAGTTAGATAGCTTGCCTTTATGGCTTTGGATTGAAAACATAATATCAAATTTAAAAACTACTTCAAAGTTATAATGTAAAAGCTTGATTCTCACATATTTAATGCAAAACAGGTATGTGTGTGAAGAATCAAGTGCAACGATGTACATTCGAAAGTTGATCCAATTCCCGACCTTAAAAATCAAATATATACTTTCTATGCTCGTGGGATTCACACATCTCCAAACTTATTTTATTTTTATCTTTTTCCCAATGATGTAGTCTAAAGTTTAGTTTCAATACCAATTTCTTATACCACTCAAATTTGGTTTAGTCTACCCGGCAATGCCAATAATTTATGCAAGTGATGATTCTCCCAACTTATGAGTGCTTCGGCATTCAAACTTATATCAAGTGATTCAAACCCACTAGTTATCTAATCCCCCATAATTATTTCTCAATTTCAAAATTACTTGCGTATTTTGATATTTTTATCTCAAGATCAACCTCACCATTTTTTCGCTTCTTGACCCTTATAACAAGCTTGTAGTCGATAACTCCCCAAATTTAAAGGTCAAAGGATATCGGGTTTCGAGATATTCCAATGGACTTACTAACTCTAGTCAAGAAGGTGCCAATGTGAGACAGAGTTAACAAGTTCAATGTTCTTTTTCTTTACAAGAAAAACAAAAATCAAAAGGGGTTCGATCCCTAGCATACGGTCGTCACCTAGTTCATACTTGAAAGTTAAAGACATTCCACACCAATTTTTTTCAACATACATGGAATCACAACAAGTCTAAATCATATCTTGCACCAGCTCGAATACCCCAAATTATGATATACGAGGTTAAGAATATAATTATATAAAACTTGATGATTAAGATTAAGATGATAGATATGGTGAACTCGTAAATCCTAACACTTAAACCATCATATAAATCATCTTTTATTGTTTTAGTTAAAAAAAATCAAAGAAAAAAATACAATCAAATTGAAGTTGGGAATAATTTACTTAATATTTAGTTAATAGTACTTGTAGGAACGATATTTGGACTTTTAGGTTCACTCTATTACTTGTTACGATCCTACACTTGCGGGATATAAAATCAACAATAACATATTTATTCTAATTGTGGATTGTATGTTCTATCTTTACTGCATGAATACACGTTGACATTTCATTGAGACTTGATATTTGAATGAGTATCATGTATGTGAAATTGGTCATTATTGTGGAATTCTAATATCATTTTAGATTCAAGTCTGTTTGTGAATAAAAATCAACCCATTAAAGGTGATGATAAGGTAGAATATGGATTTGCATATATACATGCCGTGTGGAGTTTTCATTGTATAATTACTGAAAGAAAGTAACAATAAGTTAGTTATCCTTCATTTACAAGTCACATTTAGACGCAATGAATCACATAAAGTGCTCATGGGTGAAAACTTCTTGTTGCGTAGTTACCTAATTGTTGGGTCCAAGAAAGTTGGTGGTGGCGTTGGCTATCCGTGGAGATGGAGATTTTAAAATGAAATTCATTTGTAAAGGATAAAAACTATGGGATGAAGAGAGGTTGTTCTTCTTCTTTGCAGAAAATTTGTTCTTCGTCATTACAAGAGAATTCAAATTGAGACAGAGTTGAACTCTTTGAATAAACAGATTCCAATGGTTAGACATGGAATTGGATTTGAGTCTGTGATGAGTGTGGTCAAATTTTAACGATCCAATTAAAGTTGGGTACATTACGTTACAAAATGGAGCTGCAATTTCTTTAAAAGAGAAAAGTGACTGCTCATTTTGTGAATTGCAGTCTTGGATGCGGAAGTACCACTACAACAAAAATAGTCATTTGTAACACTAAAAATGCTACATTTGTTGATAAATGTTGCTAAAAGGGTCTTTTGGCAAATTTTAGTAAGTGAATGTTGTCATTGGTTAATGTAAATGAGTTTTGGCAACGTTTTTTTAGAAAAATGTTGCAATAGACCCACTTTTTGTAACGTTTATTGAGTGTTACGGAAGGTTGCAAAAGTTTTTCACAAAAAATTTCAATATCTTAACTTTTCTCAACGCTTGATGAACGTTGTAAAAGTTTGTCACAAAAAATTTCAATATCTTAACTTTTTGCAACGTTCAAAAAGTCGCTTTTCGGTTTGATGAACGTTGCTAATAAGGTACCTTTTAAAAAATGAGTGTATACAATTTTTTGGCCCATTTCAATTCAAACCCAACAACCCACAAAATACCCAATCCATAACCCGCCAACCCGAACCGACCCGCTTGGATAAAAAA